>MU204278.1:5376638-5493511 GCA_017309775.1 Paedocypris sp. Pulau Singkep | reverse complement strand
TTAACGAAATAAGGGGTTTAAAAAGACACACGAAAGTATTAAATAGAAACAAAGAGCAAGTAAGCTGTTGTAACTAGCTGCCAGATCAACCTAATTGTAACTGTACATTTATGAAAATAAATATAACTGCATATGTATAAGACGAAGTACAAGTAAAAACATAAAAAACAAACATTGGTTTAAGAAACTAGAGCCAAAATAAAAACGGGAGCTAAGGAAGTACGACTGACCCTCGCAGGCGGTGGAAGTAAATCCCACCTATATCATTTTGATAAGTTTGCTAGTTTATACCGCTAAATCACAACAACAGGAGATAAAATTGGTCAAATAAATACTAATAAAAGTGTTTCACCTGAGCGCGGTTCACAGCGCGGCCATAACTCGCAACGTATTTGTTGTTTTTCTTGCTCTTGAACTAGTGTGTTGGTTCGTGGAGGGTCGAGAGAGACAGCGACCTCTAGCGGCGAATCGGAACATGACACGTCCAAAACATAGGAGACAGTGGTAACTCATTACCGACACCAAGACAAAATTAACTTTTTACGTCGCATTAATCGCCGCTGTATAGAGTATGTTCAATAAACAAGACACAAATATCGTTTTTCTTGTTATACCATTTTTATTTATATCACTGAGAATATTGTCATGGGAGCGGGACAGATATCTCAGCAATGATTGCAGAGATGACAATATTGTTCAGTATTTTATTGATCGTAATAAATTGTGTAGGTAATATCAACCTGACAAAGACATTGTTGGTGAATACAACACATAGTTCAAAACACTAAAATAGCGTGAAAAATAAAACACATTTATTTAAAATATTATTAAAAATATAAAGCATTTTTGCTGGAATGAAATGCAGACGTTATTTGTTGTCAAACAACAGTGAGAACAAACTATAAAATGTTGTGCCATAAAGCATGAAAATAAAAGAACAAAAAAAACTCTCTAAACCAGGGTATGTATGTAATATGGGTATATCATGAATATAAATGAAAAATACACATTGCATATTTCAAGAACATCAGAACCACATGAATGAATCTTGTAGGCAGTGAAGTCTACAAATCCACTCGGTGCAAAGCAGCATCTCATTCTAAATGATATCTCTGTCAGATAAAGCTTTGGTTCTCTTCTTTTATCGTCTTTCCACAAAATGGAAGTTAATCTTTCGATCAGCCGCAAGCACAGTGCGATTGATCGCTTGAACTTCACCTATAGTTGGGTCCGGTCTGATTTCAAACAAGCTGAGAATCTGGAATTAAAAGAAAAATAAATAAAACAACCATGTTTTATACATACAATTCAAATTTATAATAATTTAAATTACGTACTATACATACAAAATTTGATTTTATTCAATCAATATGAATTGATAATATCAGTTCGCTCCTCTCACCCTTGCTAAGCCCAGCTGCAACTCCAACTCAGCAATCCGACGTCCAACACATCCTCTGACCCCAAAGCCAAACGGGATGGATCCAAACGGGTTTGGTCTGGCTCTGCCATCTCTGAGCCAGCGTTCAGGTCTGAACTTGTGCGGTTCTGGGAAGATCTGCTCATCATTACTGATGGCATAGTGACAAAGAGTGAACGTCGTCTGTTCAGAAAAAAGAAAAAAAAATTATATTAGATTTGGTGAATAAAGTTATTTAACTTTTTTTGTAAAGGAGAATTTTTTTTGTTGAAAAATGTTAATTTTGCTCACTATGAAAATAGAATTCTGTACCTTTTTTGGGAAATAGTATCCACCAATAATCACATCATTTCCAGAAATGAGTCGAGCGTTCATTGGGACCACGGGGTACATCCTACAAGAAATATTGAATTTTGAAAAAAAAAAAAAAGAAAATGCAAGTATAATACAGTATATTAACTGTATATATAATGTACATACATGCAATACAAATACAAATTACGTATGCATAGCATACAAACACACACACACACACACGCACACACACACACATATATATATAATATATGTACTTATATAATATACAGTACATAATGGTATAAAGTACATACTATTGACGTTTCAAAACCCATATTTAACACAACATATATTAATCTGTATTATTGAATGAATAATAATGCAAGTAATGTATTCAAATGCTGCATTCTGTATTAAACAATTATAAACACAAAGGTTTTTTTTTCAAGGTAATTTAAATCGTATTACTATCAAAATGACACCTTAGAGCTTCCTTGATGACCGCTTTCAGGTAAGGCAAGCTGCTCACTTCCTGCGCTGTTGGGATTCTGTTTCGATTAAATGTTCGACTGACTTCCTGATACAGAGCATCCTGAGCATCAGGATCCCTTGAGAGAAGATGCAGTGCCCACATCATTGTGTTGGAGGTCTGGAGGACACAAAGGTCCAGAATATAGCTGGTCTCTGTGCTTCACAAGGGAACTGGAGCAGAAAGGACGTGTTTACCGTGTCCACACCGGCCAACAGCAGCTCAGCGATGCTCCCGTAGACATCTTTAGTCTTCATCTTCACGTTGGAGAGCAGGTAGGTGAGATACTCTCCCGCGACCTCTTGATTCGCGTCCATGCGCCTCTGAATGGCTTCCATCTTCATGTCAATCATTTTTCTAGCTGAGCAAAATTTAAACGCTAATCAATAGATTGATCATTATGTATCACTTTTTTTTTATAGAAAAAAAAACCTTTACCAAATTTGAATATGCCCTCCCAGCCATTGATGTAGCGCTGCCAATATGGCAAGTAATGGCGGGTCCACTTGGGCAGGACCACCACAGGCATGCTGTAGGTGAACATCTGTGCAATGGAATTGATGAAGTCCTGAGTTTCAGTGGGAATCTCGTTCTCCAGGCAGCCGATGCGAGTCTCGAACAGAATGGAAGAGATGCCTGCACGAAAAGGATTCATAAAACTCCAACATGGAAAGGTGTAAGCATTTAAAGTGACATCATTCATAAGAACATATGGACGTTACAGAAACATATACAGTGTACATTCCATTAATATAAGACCTGGACATTGTCATGTCCTGCTTAAGGTTTATTAAAGATTACCAAATAAACATACTGGTATTTCTTTTATTTTCTCAATGCCTGGACATATTAACTACTGTACATATTTACTATGCGGGTATAAAAGTATATTCTTTGGTATATTTATGCACACACACATGCACTCAGATATATGTACAGTATTATACAACAGTACGTTTACAAAAAATGTGTACTGTAAATTTACATTTATACTGTACATGTGTAATTATAAACAGAAAATGTTTATCTTTAGGTTACAGTCTCTTTAAAAGTATACTTTAATGCTTACAAATTCACAATTGCACTACAAAATAAAGAACAAGTCTCACTGTTGATCGCTATGTATTCAGTAAAAAGCTCTTCTAACTCATTTAAATCATGCATGTCGAAAAAATGTACCTTCAAGAGAAAAGCAGTAAAGCTCATTCGAGACATCACACACCAGATCCCCAGTTGGACTCTTTGCTCGCAAATAGTAAATCCGTTTGATCAAATCGGTGACCACTTCATTGACCACGTCTCCATACTGGACCGAGTCCTTGGGATGCAGCATCCGCTTGTTCAGCACCGTTCGCAGTTTGTGCCATTTCTCTCCTTCCCTGTAGAATAGAGGGTGAAATCATGTTTGTTATTTTTTTTTCTGCACCTTTGTCACAGTTAAGTATCATCAACACAATAACACACGTCAACACATACAGAAAATCATTACAGAGGGAAAACAAAACACTAAGGCTCATGAAAAAAGTTTACATTAAGACAATTCAGAAATAGAACAATAAAACCAATAGTTAAGTATGGTGGTGGTGGTATAATGTTGTGGTGCTGTTTTTTCTGCTTCCGAACCACGGAAGGCTTGTTGTGATGAATTGAATTTTCAAAATCCAGTGTTTTTTTATTACATCAGTTTTTCACCTCAAGCTTAAGTAAACTATGGCTCTGCAGCAGGACACGGGTCCAAAACGCATCAGCAAGTTGCCTGAATGGTTGAAGAAAAAAACGTCCTGACCTGAATCGAGATGCTGTGGCGTGATCTCAAAAATATGGTTCATGTTTACTAACCTTCCAAATGAGACTGAATTACATCTATTCTGCAGAGAATACAGGTAGTTCTATCCTTGATTAAAGAACGCCTGAATACAGTTAGCATTAGGTGGCAAAAACTTTCACATAGGGACATCACACAGTTATGGATTTTTTGTTAATCTAAAAGTCACATTTACATATTCTAAACAAAATAATCAGCGAGTTCAGACGTCTTCACAAATATTACATCACACATCTATAAAACGGAAACAATGCCCTTTGTCCTTGTAAAGTCTCCACACTAATCTTAAATAATCTACACGCTGAATCACACACAGCACACTTTGGCTGGTCGCCCTGGGGTCATGAAAGTGTTTGTGTCCGATGTGTTTACTCAGTGAAAGGGCCGTAGCCGATGCCTCTCATGTCCCGGTACTCCGTCCAGAGAACCATGTCTCCTCTGCTGGGGAACTTCTCATCTTTCCTGAGGAGCTCCTCCAGCAGGTCCACGCTGTTCACCGCTATCGACTGGAAGTTCCCTGCGTTTATTTTGTACAAGGGGCCGTGAAGTTGCTTTTCATATAACTGGAATAACGAAGACGTCAGAGCATTATTTAAACTGTCAATTCTAGGATAGACAAACTGACAGTCAAACACAAACACACACACACACACACACACACACACACACACATAGACAACAAACAATCAAAAAGACAGACAAACATGAATAGATAGACCAAATATGTACTACAAATAAAAGTCAAACAGCCAGGGAGACCAAAAAAACAACAAATTAGTTGCTTTTGGGGTATTTGAGAAATATATAAAAAAAACCTTGATATTACTTGACATTATTATTAGTAAAAATGTACTTTTTAAAATGTATAATTATTTTATTTTTTGTTATTTGGTTTTATACTATGAATAACAATTACTATATAGATAAATAAAAAAATTGAATATGAAATATGTACACACACATACACAAATATGAAATATGTACACACACATACATACACACTAAAATATGAATACATAAGCCGAATACAAATATAAATCTGTGTTTACTTGTTATATAAGTTATAGTTATATAACTTGTTACTCATAATGCTTTTTTTCTGGTCCTTTGGTAAAAAAAAAAAAAAATTACTGCATGTCTGTCTGTATGTGTGTGTGTGTGTGTGTGTGTGTGTGTGTGTGTGTGTGTGTAATGAAATCAAAATGTACATTTGCAAAACAAACAAGTGTTCTGCACAAAAAAAAACTGTTGCTTCTTACACATTCAGTGTTTTTACAAACCTTGATCATTGCAATACACAGAAAAGAAAAGAGTACAAAAAGTGCAGTTTGAAAAACAACAAACCAATAAACATGTAGTCCCATGATTTATTAACAAAAAGAAAAACCCAAGATTTGTCCTCTGTACCTGCAGCTCATGCATGCGATTCAAGTAGCGCTTGAAGATCAGTCTGTACAACATCCGAGAGGTTGTGATCTCAGGCAGGTCAGCCACGGTCTTCAGCTTCCTGTGGTGCTCCTGGACAGGGACAGAAGCAGCAGCATCTCCCACTGCTCTTCTCGTTACATCAGTGCTCACAGAGCAGGACTTCAGTAAAACAAACCCGATCCTTCTTTCTGCAGAGCGGACGGCCAGACGCACAGCCATTACGAAAGCGCAGAAGGGAATGAGGGGAAACACGGTTTCAATTTCAAAGGGAGGGAGAAGGAGGTGGAGCAATGTCCACTGGAGTTAACCCTTTACCCTCTTCCAGAGGCAGTGTGCTTCAGTTGAGCTCATCAAAGGTGATGCTTCCAAACATCACTTAATGAAAAAAAAAATAGTTATGCTGATGACTTTGATGATGTATGGCTTGAAAAATAATGAAACTGTTTATCACATATAAAGCATTTTTTCCACATGTAAAACACTATTTATCCTTGTTATAGTCAAAAAAATAGAAGAACCTAACAGGAAAACACAGGAAACCCTTTTGTAGAGTATTGAGACTTTAATTCTCCAGTCCTTCTTCATATCATCCATCAATCAGTTTTAAGCTGACCAGAGTCCATCGGAGAAAAATGGTCCATTGCGTCCATTGAAGAAAAATGTGGTGTCCCTCAGAAGTTGTTTACTCTTTAAGTTCTGCAATGTTCTTAATGGAGTCGGTCGGGTTTGTTTTGTAGAGCATGAAATACCCCTGTACCTGAGCGGCGCTGAGGTGAGCATGAGCTGACAGAGCTCGCTCGGCAAACAGCTCGGCCACAGCAGCAGACTCGTGAGGATAAAACCTCCGGAACATCTGAGTCAGTTGCCAATGAGAGCAGTGGCCAACGTACTGCTTCAGATCAACCCGACCGGGCCGGATCAGAGCTGGGTCAAGTCTTCAGCACAAGAGAAAGAAAAGAGAAACATGTAAGTGGAAACAAATTTAAATGATGACACTAGATGGTCAGTTCTTTCTCACATTGTTAGTAAAACTATTTGACAATAAAAAGCCAAATAATAGACAGAAAGATAATAAATATATAAACTATTTTAAAAACGAATTGATGATGGAGATTTTAGATATGGAGCAACTGTGGAAGGAGATGGAGAGAGGGCCTAACTGTAACACGATCCTTCTGTGGTGTTCCCCAAGGTTCAGTACTTGGGCCTCTCTTCTTCTCACTAAATAGAACGTTATTTAAAAAGGTTACAGTTTCACATCTATGGCTTTTCTAATTCAACTGATCAAACCATCTCGAGCAGATTCCTTTGTCTGATATGTTTTTCTAATTGAATGAAAAAACGTCACCTTCACCCAAATGTATATCAAGTATTCCACTTCTTTCATAGTTGCATATAAAAAAAAAAGTTATATAGTGCATTTACGTTTTTTTGTTTTGATGATTCTTCTGCTACTCATTTGGTAGTTTGCTTCAAGAATAGTTACAAACAAAAAAGTAATGATGTGTAAACTTAAAAAAAAAAAAAAATCATATGACATACACTTGAATGAGTACTAAAAAAAGTAATATAGTTTACATATATGGTGTACGTGCAGGTCAAAGGACATGATTATCAAATCTGACACCAAGATTGTTGTTAGGTTGATTTTAGTATCTGAGAAACTGATGCTTGAAATTGAGCAAGAGCTTAACTGGTTTTGTGTGTCTACATAGTCAAAATCTATGTAAATGTGAAATGCAAAAGCAGTAGTAAGAACAAATGTGTCACATGACCACAATTCTTTGGTGAAAAAAGCAAGCATGGTTCAGTTTTACCTTTCAATAAAATTGGTGGTCATGAACACAATTCGAGCCTCTGAAGACGCCACTCCATCCAGAGAGTTCAGGAGGCCACTGAAGGTAAGTCTGCCCATGCCCTGATACGCCAAAGGATCTGTGAGAGAACACAACAGGAAGCGTAAACAAAAAGAATGCTGCATTTATTAATTTTGCATTCTCATTTGATCGTTGATTACTTTCAGTGGACTGCAACTCCCGGCTGACGAAGGCTGCATCCACATCCTCCAGCAGGATGATGCTTTGCTGCGGCGCAACACTGAGTAGATGATTGAGACGATCGTCGGACAGACTGCGATCGCTAAGACTCATAAGACAAATGCTGTAACCAAGTTCACCAGCCAGCGCCGTTCTGAAACAACAAGATCAGATTTGGCCTGCGCTTGAAAATTTTGAGTAGTGCAGTGGTCTTCATCTTTTCATAATCTGATGTCAAACCAAACTTTGCTACGACTTTCGACATATTTGGCGTATACAGAAAGAAAACATGGATAGTTTCCGAAACATGAGAAAAGAAATGAAAAATCCCAAAATGTCAGACTCACTATTCTATGCTCATTTTGTTACTACAATGTCTACAATTGATTTTCAGAGAACAGATTAGAATGCTGGGGTGGAGATTTGTCACACTGATTATCAGCACAGAATGGAGATGGAAGTCTGTATTACAAGAACGTGACATTGGTTTTCAAGGTCAAAGGTCACAGCGTTTTGCTCTTTATCATGGAGGAGCTTTGCTCAATTTTGCAAATTTCATTGTAACTTTTTTCGCACAGTAATATAATTCATATGAATTATAAGTTCATCTTCCAAATAGACTAAAATCACTAAATAAATACATTAAAATAAAGAGCGTAACATATACCATCTTTAGGCCATAGTTTGGGTGTATTTGTCCATATGGCAGTACTTACATAAAACTGCTCTTTCCACAACCTGGAGGTCCGTAAAGCAAATATCCCCTTCTATATGGGATTCCTGGTTCAAACATCAACCACAAATATACAATTATAAACAATCATTGCTGTTTTTGAGCATCCATCAATGCTTTATTCACCTCTATCCGTGTACCACTTTGGGTTGCTGATGAATTCCTTCACATCATCCACAATCCTCTCCGCCACGCCATTTTCCAAAACTACTGATGACAGGGGACGCCGTCGCCGTGGGAACCCAAACGGCCTCCATTCTGCTCCGAGGGCTGTGTACATTACAGTCCGGCCTTCTTCCTGCTTTAGAGCGAGCTCACGTGCTGCAATGACAGAGAATGAGCAAATGCATTTAAAATTATAGGGCAAAAAGATAATAGCGGTGCGCAAAATGTAATTATATTGTTAATTTAGATTTTAATTGTACTTCTCGTTTAATCGTATTTCTTTACATTTAAATCTGTTACCCTATACAATACATTTATCTAGCGATCTAGTCTGTAGGGTCAAAACTCAAAACACACCTTAACTGGGGACCAAACAGAATACACATTGGATAAAACAGGATAAACATGGATAAAATTATTCCAGAATAAATCAAATAAAAAAAATTTAATTGCTCTGTCCTTTCCTCCACACCCACACCAAAGCAATTTCCCTCTGGTAATGTCACAGCAATTTGAATAGTGAACTTGAATTGAACATCACGTTGTTGTTGCCAAAATATTTCCAACAGATTTCCCTCCATCTTCTAACCTTCTTGAAGAATGTTGAAGAAGATCTGTCTGTCTCTGCCCAGAGCGGTGAAGGTCACAGACTCCCAGGGCGTCCCAGTGTGCAGGTCCACCATCTGCTTCTCCCTGGTTCTCTCCACTCTGATCCACTTACTTCCATACCTGAAGAAACAGTAAACCTCCATCAGACAATCTCGTATTGCTTCCCATAGGATAAGCAACCCAAACAGGCTGCTTCTTACCAAATGATGTGGTTTCCTGGACTGGGGTGAAAGTCAAACTGTGTGTGTACCCGTCCGCTCTCATGCTGCATGTAGGACGTCTCCACACTAAGATGCTGTGTGTGTTTGGCATGTTTGGTGATCCAGCTCAACAGCCAGTGATAACTTTTATCCCTGCTGGGCACTTCAAGGGTGATCATATAATGTCTTCTAAAGAAGATCATGCCAACTTGTGCCCCCTTCCTGGCCACTGCCAGGGCCGTCCCGACGCCGACCAGACCAAACCCGGCGCCGAAGTATGGGTTGTCCTTCAGGGCGCCCAGGAAGTCCGACAGGGTCATGATGAATGTGCTGTATCTTCTCTGAAAGGTCCTTTTGGTTTCTCACATGTAGCCAACGTCATGATTCTACGGCAAAGCAAGGCAACAAATGGCCATTCAACATTTAGTAGAATATATTGAGATAGATTTAGTAAGATTTATGGAAATAACTCTACGCCGTCTACGCTGAAGTAATTCGATAAACTGCACTTCACGTTTTTGTAATTTTAAGATTTAAAAACGCTTACTGTTGGAGGCACCCGAAATTTTTGACGACTGTTCCACATTTATACCGCTTCAAATTAAATAAGAAGCAAGTAAATCACAAGGACTGTATGCCATACATTGTCAGAATCAGCAACGCTTTCCTCTCATTGGACGAATCACATGGCGACCTCTGAGCTACTTCCGGTGTTGGACTAAAACAATTCCGCACGAATAACATTTTCTAACAAGGTTCCGTCGTGACTGTAATGACGCTAGTTCGCTAATAAAAATATATTATCCTACAATTGTTAATATGTGTTGCTTTTTATGAAGCGCATAACACACATTTACTTTCTTGATATCTATTGAAAAGGAAAATCGGGTCGTTTGAATGGCGGCGCTAACGTCTTCGCAATCAGAGAAAAAAGGTAAACGCTCTTTATTAAATATGTATAAAATGTACTTAAACATTACTTCCAACATAATGTAATGTGTTTACAATTTACGGTGAGCAACCATTTTGTTTAAATGTGCTTTATTAAATTAGATGGATCGCTACGTTGGTTTTTGTTTATCAGAGAAAATGGAACGCAAACGTTTGAGCAGTAGGTTAAAATGTCAACAGTTTATAATTTTGCGTTTGATAGAGTTTCATACTGTAGTTGCGTTGGTTTGTGTTGCTGTGATTTTACATAACTATCGAATTCAGCATTGGGTTGCATGGTTTATGCCAATTTAAGGTGGTTTGTCTGTTCCAAAAACTGAAAAATTACTTTTTATTTTTTCCGACGAAGCATCAAGTTGTGTTTGATGATGTTGGTGCTATAGCTTTATTGTCGGATGGATGGAAAGAAAACCCAACAAACAGACAGAATTATAGAAAGCCAGACCGGTTATAGGGTAAGAGTACAATTTTAATGAAATTAGAATCAAAATTTGTTAACAAAGTTAAAAATAAAAACAATAAATATACACAAAATTGCAATTCTACCTTAAAACTTTCCTTCTGTCCTGACCAGACTTGAGAAATGAGAATAAGATGATAATTCTCGTGAAAATTGTCCCAGTCTGTCTTAATTATAATCTATGCCAATAAATATATTTAAATCATACATGAAAGTATATTTCTGGTCTTCTTTATTTATTTATCCATGTTTTTCTGGCTATGTTGTGATTTTTTTTTTCTTTCTATTACAGTGCTGAACCCATCTTCTGTGCTTTCTACAGACAAGAAACATGTGGCCAAACGATCAAGGGCATCGTCCACAGAAAAGAATAAATCTTCCAATACAAGTCAAACGACTAAAGGTAATACAATGAGACCGTAAACTTTCGAAAAAATATAAAAGGAATGCTCATGATAAATTCGAATATTTTTTGCTCCACAGTTGCAGAAGGCACCGATGACATATTTCGCACTCACATCTGTTCAGAGTGCAGGCGTTGCTTTAAAACCCGCTCCCACCTGAAAGAGCACATGCGTCTTCATTTCCCCGACCCCAGTCTCCAGTGCCCGACCTGCAAGCACTTCTTCACCAGCAAGAGTAAACTCAGAGTCCATATGCTGAGGGAGACCGGCCAGAAGTTGCATCAGTGTCATCTCTGTGACTATGGTGCGGTGGAGCGCAACCCACTGCTGCGTCACCTGGCCAGCGTACATGGGCATCAAGAGGACGGTGCCCCCGACAGAGAGCTGTTCAAGTGTCCGAGTTGCCCAAAAGAATTCAGCCAGAGCAAGGCACTAAAAAGCCACATGAAAACCCACAATAAGACCAAAGATGGCCAGTCATTGCTCTGCTTCCAGAAGAACTGCTCGTTTGAGTGTACAGATAAGAAGACGTTTCAGAAGCACACCATAGATGCCCATCTAATCAAGGCAGTGGAGTGCCGCCATCATGCTTGTTGTAGCTTCTTTGGGAGCTTTGAAGACATGGAGACACATTTCCGTACACACCAAGCTTATCACTGCCAGCACTGCGACTTTTCCTGTTCGAATAAAAACCGTTTACAGCAGCACATGAGACAAGGACATCCAGGGAAGAAAGAGCTGAAGTGCAGCTTTTGCTCTTTTTCCACCCTAAACCCAGTGGAGTTTGATCAGCACGTTGGACATTTTCACGCCAATGAGAAAACTCACTGCTGCACACAGTGCGGCTTCGAAACGGCCCACAAGAGAGTTTTGAAGAGGCACATGCTGAAACATTTAGGTAAGTTATTTACAGAGTTAGTAATTGTTTAGCCTGGGAATCACAGCTTGAAAGAATTCCATGTAAAGCAAGACATTATCATTTATATGATGCATTTTCTGCATATTTGAAATTCTACACGACCAGGACAACTGACCATGTCCGTAAGGCCAATGTTTCGTTATAAGTCTGTTATAACAGAATTGGTTTTTCAAGAGTTTTTCCATGTGTATCTTTCTATAACTCTTTCTTCTATCCCTTACTTTCTTTTTCTTGGGTTCCTTTTTATTGTATAGTGGGTACCATTTGTCCGTATAATTTTTAAAAATTCCTCCACATGTGGAACTGTGAAGTACAGTACTTGAGTTTATGGACTTTGATTTTGTTCAGCCATTTTGACACGTGTTAAAATTCATTTCTATATTAGGACATAAAACCCTCTAAGTAGTTTATTTTTTTAGTTTTTTGCTCCTCAATATAAGAATAAAATTAATTATTTTAAAATTGGATACTTTACGAATTTTTCCCGAACTTTGTAGGCATTTTTTACAATAAGGTATCAGTCTCTTTGGAATTGGTGACTTGTAATTTTGTAACTTTTAGTCAAGTATGGTTTTCAGGTACTCCTTACATCCCTGATGCTGTTGAATGTCCATCTGTCCTATTATTTTACCCAAATTCTGATGCTAAGATGAATGGGTTTTTGCAGGAGAGAAGCCACACAAATGCCCACAGTGTGACTTCAGATGCCGCGACGAGACATACCTCTCCAAACACATGCTGACTCACTCCAACGTCAAGCAGCACATGTGCTCAGAATGCGGCTATGTCACGAAATGGAAACACTATCTCACCATCCACATGAGAAAGCATGCGGGAGATCTGAGGTACGTATGCACACACCAGCCACGCATTTACCAAAACGCATTCACCCACCTCTTACCCGTCTCTCACAGGTACAGCTGTACCCAGTGTCCGTATCGCTGTCACCGCATCGACCAGCTGAACAGCCACAAACTGCGTCACCAGGAAAAGTCCCTGATCTGCGAAGTGTGCGCATACTCCTGCAAGCGAAAGACAGAACTGCGCAATCACATGCGGCTCAAGCACTCAACAAACGCCGATCAACAGCCCCCCGTGCACCACTGCAAGTTCTGCCCCTACACGACCAAGAACCGTCAAGCCTTACGCACCCACGAGAACTGCAAACACACCCGAGCGCGTGTGTTCCGCTGCGCGCTGTGTCGCTACACCACATTCAGCAACACCGGCTTGTTCCTCCATAAGAAGAAAGCTCACGGATACGTGCCTGGAGATGTGAAGTGGGTGGAGATGTATGCTGCGAAAGAGAGAGAGCAAAGCTCCAGCAATCTGACCCCAAACTTCTACTCCAACCCTGCAGAGCATCAGACTGCTTCCAAACACAGGACAACCATTTGCCGAACCCAACAACCCCACACTGTAGATGTTTCACAAATATCCATAAACCAGAACCAATGTGAAACGATTTCAGAAATCATTGGAGGAAGTAAAGAATCGATCCCACAGGACCACACCAACGCGGAGTCTCCAGTAAAAGAAGCACCTTTAACTAAAGTGGACCAGGGCTCGCCAGCCCTCGCTTGGTATTGTTCTTCAGGTGGCCAGGTCAAAGCTCTGATTCGGAATAACAATCACAGTTCTATTCAAACCCTTGATGACCATAATACTGTTTCTGATAACGAGAGTGTCACTGAAGACTCGGTAGAGGAAGAGGAGATGCTCCCGTCCAACACAGCCTCACAACCCTCATCATCAGACTTTCAACTACAGCTCATGAGGAGACAAGATAAAGACCAGGCAGAAGCTCTGATTCTGGAAGGGAAGGTCCAGATGCTAATAGTCCAGACCCAGGCCAAAACTTTTCATTGCGATCTTTGCTCCTACGTGACCAAAAAACACGAAGCCTTGCTCCGTCACTGTAAGTCCTCCTGCCGGGCCATGAAAGCATCACTACGCTGCAGGGACTGTGGCATGCAGTTCAAACAGCAGCGTTCCTTGCACACTCACCGTCTGAAAAAGTGCAAGAAGCTGTCAGAGACCATGGGGAGATGCAGGCCTTCCAGAACGATCGAAGGATCAAGAGTTGAAGACAATGGACTAGCTATGTCCAGAAAGCAAGACTCCACTGGACTTGACGGTCCTGCATCTCTTGGTTCTGCAGAAGATGAGTGTGTTTCATTGACTAGATCTGAAGGAAGGCTGCGAACCCAAGACACTAGCGATTCAGGTGAAATGTTTGACCACACAGATGGCGGTGGTTGTTCTGGCGGGAATCGTTCTTTCTCATCCACTAGAGAAGGCACGATGGATCAACATTGTGCAGATAGCCACACAAGCATCCAAAGCACCGCAACGATTGGCCATGATGCATCTAATGACTCCGGCCAAGATTCCACGAGAGATCCGAACCAGGAGGTCTCAAAAGACCATGAGGTGGAGAGCTGCCTCAAACCATCTGGGAAACCCAATGAGAAATGTTCAGTGGTTACCAAATCTCAAAGATCCTTGCGTCGTTGTACCCGTTTTCAAACAAAGGAGAAAAACTTCAAATCAAGGAACCTTCAGTGTGATCTATGCAGCTTTACTTGCAAACAAGAGCGAAGCCTGACCCAACACGTGGCGGTCAAGCACAACGGCGTCCTTCCTCACCGATGCCGTTTCTGCTCGTTCGGCACCACTCGGCGGTACCAGCTGGAGGCACACGAGTCGGGCCACACGGGCATCGGGAGGCATTGCTGCGAACTCTGCGATCAAACCTTCGGCACCAGATCCAGACTTCGGCTCCACCACCAACGCATCCACGACAAACAGCCGACACACTTCTGCTCCCTGTGCGACTACAGCGCCTACAGCCTCAACGACATCAGTCGCCACAACCTGAAGTGCCACACCGGGGACGTCCACCACCACTGCGACAAATGCTCTGCTCATTTCAGCACCCAAACCGCCTTGAAACATCACTGCGGACGAGCACATCCAGAAGACCAAGGCACAGTTTGCACCGGGCCTGAAACACATCAAGGAACCGAGAGCGATCCTGTGAAAGACACTCCTGAGAAGCAAGCCAGGACTTCCACGACCCATCACTGCAAGATTTGCTCCTTCACCACCAATAAGAAGCTCCTTTTGGTCCAACACGTGATAGATGAGCATGAGAACGGACAACAGGAACCATCTCTAAAATGCGATATCTGTGGGTTTTCCTGCGCACACCAGGTGGTGTTTAACCAGCACGTGCGGTCTCACGGAGGAACATGCGTCTTTAAGTGCACTGAATGCACCTTCACCACCAGAAACAAGCAGAAGATCACCTGGCACATCCGCATCCACACTGGAGAGAAACCTTACCGGTGTGAGAAGTGTGACTACGCCTGTGTAGATCCCTCACGCTTGAAGGTACAGACCAAATACAACTTTTAGTTTCACATTTTTTCTCTATGTTTCTGGATTCAAGATTTATTAGGGAGTCATGTCATGTATTGCAAAGGTTTGCAATTTCTTGCGTTGTAAGCCGCACTGTAGTGGACAATAGTGAATCAAAGAATGCGAGGGAGCACAAGCAAGTGATCAGATGTTCACAAGAGGGGTCCAGAAGATCGCCAGAGGGATCATACGCTCGCAAGAGAGGTCGGGAAGCGCAAGCAATAGATCAGACACTCATAAGAGACGTCTGGAAGCGCAAGAAATAGATCAGACACTTGTGAGAGAGGTCCAGAAGAAGCAATAGATCAGACGCTCGTGAGAGAGGTCCACAAGTGCAAGAAATACATCAGGCAGTTGTGAACAATAGTCTGGATGCGCAAGCAATAAATCAGACACTCTCAAATGATGGTCAGGAAACCGAAATAATAGATCAGACATTCACAAGAAAGGTCCAGAAGCACAAGAAATAGATCAGACATTTGCGAATGATTGTCCAGAAGTACACGTAGTAGATCAGACACTCACAAGAAAGGTCCAGAAGCGCAAGAAATAGATCAGACATTTAGTTAATGATGGTCAAGAAGCACAAGAAATAGATGAGATACTCGCGAATGATGGTCAGGAAGCTGAAACAATAGATCAGACATTCACAAGAAAGGTCTAGAAGTGCAAGAAATAGATCAGACATTTGCGAATGATTATCCAGAAGTACACGTAGCAGATCAGACACTCACAAGAAAGGTCCAGAAGCGCAAGAAATAGATCAGACATTTGCAAACGATATCAGAGTCTTCTGTTCTCAATGCTCTTTCTTCTAGTATCACATGAGGATCCACACAGAGGAGCGCAAGTACTTGTGCCCGGAATGTGGCTTCAAATGCAAATGGGTCAACCAGCTCAAGCATCACATGATGAAGCACACAGGCACGTTCCATCACACGCTCTCCGCTCCAGTCCTGCACAGCTTGACCTTTACTTTCCCAACAGGCGCCAAACCGTATTCCTGCGGGGACTGCGAGTACCGGACCACCCGAGCCGACGCCCTGCGGATCCACGTGGAGACCAGGCACCGAGAAGTGCGCTCCTTCATCTGCGAGCAGTGCGGCAAGGCCTTCAAGTTGCGCTTCCTGCTGAAGATGCACCAGAGGAAGCACAGCGAGGAACGGCCGTACGTGTGTTCCATATGTAATAGCGCTTTCCGCTGGCCCGCGGGTCTGCGGAACCACCACCTGAACCACACCAACCAGCTGCCCTTTCACTGCCGACACTGTCCCTACCGCGCCAGACAGAAGTTTCAGGTGGTGAAGCACCTGAAGAAGTATCACCCTGATGTTCCTGTTGAAGATGGTGTGGAGAAGGAGCAGCTGGAAGCAGCACAGCAGGTCTGGACTGGGGAAGAGCAGCATCATGGGGATGGGGAAGCAGCTTTAGAGAACTTGCAGGCATCATGAACAAGAATTCATGCGTGTGAGGATCAGGCTTGATCCTGTTGGTTTGAAGCAGAACTGGACACACTTTTTATCATATTTACAGTTTATTCAACTGGTCTTCATTTAATTGACCTTCATTTTTAAGGTCTTCTTTGTTCAGAAGGCACAACTTGGAGGAAGGAACACGGCATTGTTTAGTCACAGCATCAGATGAAGAACTTGTTTTGAACGTGGTAAAGATTTAGTTTGGATTTTTTTTAATCGCTAGTAAATCAAGAATGCACGTGATACGCACCAATTCATTACGCCGTCAGTTTAATGCTTCCTTTCTATTCTTTCATAGTCATTTCGCCGTAGCACGCATCTCAGACTTTAGCGAGTCCCAATGATGATGTGTTTCAAGAACAATGTCATTAATTGAGTCTTTGATAAGTGTCATGAATGATGTTATGGATGCAGGTCATAAGTGATGCTATGAACAATGCAGGACATGAATGATGTCATAAATGATGGAGATCATGAATGATGACATGAATGATGCAGGACATGAATGTTATAAATGATGTGTCATGAATGATGCCATGGATGAAGGTCACAAGTGATGTTGTGAACAATTCAGGGCATAAATGATATCAAAAATGATACAGATCATGAGTGATGTCATGAATGATGCAAGTCATGAATAGTCAAAATGCAAGTCATTAAATATCTAATATTAATATGTAAATAAACGTAATTTAAATATCTAAAATATAATTTGTCTCACAGAAGAGAAGATAGAGGATAAGATGCAGGTCATGAATGATGATGTCATTATTGATGTGCCTCATGACTAATGTAATGTTGATGCCTGTGGTCAATGATGTCACAAATGTCTGTGATTAATGACATCAGATGACATGAATGATGGAGGACAGGTGATAAACTTTAGCATTTTGGTAAAATCTGCTTTATTATAAACCATAATACAGTTTATAACTAATAAATAGCAATGTTGTAACCATAGCCGTGTTTTACAAAAGAAATACAATCTTAAATCTAATGGTAAAATAAAATTATATAAATTACAGAAAAACTAGATCTAACTCTTGTCGATAATACCGTTATGAAAACTACACAGGAATTATATAATTGACTGCAAAATAATGTCCCGGCAATTAATTATGAAAATGTCGACACCCAATCAGAATCGCACTGTTCTAGCTAGTACAAGTAGTTTTAGTAGCAATAAAAGCAAAATTGCATCTCACAGCCAAAAATATACCAGCACAAGATTTAAAAAAGTGCTAAATTATACAATTAGCATTGATACATAAAAAAAAAACCCTGTAAAGTCACAACTCAGTGATTTTTATATGAACGAAGATGGAGGACGGACGAATACTTGTTCCATCTCTGGACAAAAGATGCACGTGACGATATCCTGACAAAACAAACAAAAATGTCATACACAAGAAGAAGCTGAATTGCTCTTTAAATGGCAAAAAAACTCAAATGAGGGTCTTACCAGGTTGAATGCAGGAGAACGGGAGCGTGTATTGTCCCACAAAGTCGTTTCTTGACGCTATATCATAGTCTTCCACTACAAAGCGCACCAGCGCCACCTCGGGGAAGTGCACAGTGAACTGCAGTGATTCGTTCCATTGTGGATTGAATCCTGCAATCAAAATATCAGAAACGTATTTTATGCTACGGTATTTTAGATTTAAACTTCACGCCAATAGAAGCTGTAGTCTGTTGGCTCAAGCCGTTGTTTCCCTCACCGTTGTTTTCTATATGTTTGGTCTCTTGTTTAGCTTGATCTGTAGGGATTCCGTATATTTCCACCCGGACCAGGGGGTCGACGATGGACCACTCTTTCTGGTTTAGTTTAGGAAGCTGTTGACCACTGATTACCTGCAGAGTGGAGAAACAAACACAAAAGTGTAAAAGACAAGTTTTTATATGTATGTATTTATGCTAGTTGTTTACTATATTTTAAAAGCATTTATTTATTTGTAATGTGTATTGTAGATTATGCTGGACTTTTAAAACAAGCTTTTCTGGATTCCTATGGAATCAGATTTCTGCAAATAAAAGTCTTAAATTATTATTTATCTAATTATTAAAATACGTCTAAATAAGTTTTCCATAAATAATTTTGCAGATTTGACTTTGTTCATGTTTGACGCAAATATTGTGGGGGCAGGGCAACAAAGAGATCTACTCTGATTGGATAAAGGGAATATGACAGTCAGCTCCTTAAAATTATGCTTTCTGTTTCATTCATAATGCATTTTTCCAAACTCAAATATTTTTTTCATCATTTTCTTATAGTGAGTTGTTCATTTTTAATGCAACACATTTGCTCAACACGTTATATTACCTTTACAGAAAACAGTAAAGGATGGTAATCCTCATGTTCTTCAGGTTTATCAGGATGGAGAAGTCTCTCTCTGTTGCGCAGCATCTCAGGTTTTAGGACGTAGCCACAACCGCCGTTCTGACTGAACATCCCGTCATTGAGATCCATTTCCAGTCCTGCTGTCTGGAAGTTCAGCGCCACTGTAAAACATGTTATCATTTTCCCATTTAACACATTTTGTAGATGTGTTTCTTATTGTATTAGGGGAAATATAGAGGTTCAGTGAGTTTTGATTTCACTCTGAGTTGCTGGCAGTGCTGTTTGGCGTCATACTGACCAATCTGGCATCCCATGTTCCACATTTCCTGTGGACAGTAATTTGATGAATCTGTCCGTATCCCACTCGGATAAATTCTTGTCAACTGCCTGGAATTGTGCAGCACAAACTCTGATGCTGAGAGAAGAGGAAATGTTATTGACTAAAAAAAAAAATCCTTGATTTGAAATTTTATTTTTGAGAATTTTGGTGCTTGAATTAAAAAATAAATGAAGAAAATAACAATTTTTTAGAAATAAAGCCACTATGAAGGGCTGGAATGTGATGTCTTCATCTATAACTGTCATCATTCATGACATCATCATGAGCCGAATTGTTCGTGTTGGCATCCGTAATCCTCATTGTTCATAATGACATCATTCTTGAGCCTAATTGGTAATGATGGCATCATTCGTAATCCTCATTCATGAATACATCAGTGACCCTCATTATTCATGACGTCATCCATAATGCATCATGGGGAACCATGTTTTTCTCAAAACAAGACTTTATATGCAGTTATTTTTTACAATATTTTTTTTCAATTCAATTCAATATTTTAATACAATTTCTAACCTGCTTCCTTTGAGAGTCTCCGGCATTTGGATTCGGAGAATGAGGACATCTCGTAAGGTTTTTCCGAGCTTCGCGAATGCTCAAAGCTGTGGAAGTGCACGCTCTTGCAGAACATGAGATCTGACAGCTCTTTGCATAAGTCTTGCCTTGATTTCTAAGTGGAAAGAAATTGAAAAGTTAAAAAGCGTCAGTCCTGTTCAATGATTTTCAGCTTTGCGTGGGCGCCCTCTAGTGGCAACCACCTGTGAATCCTCTTCAATCTCCCCCTAGTGGACGTTTTAGTTCCCTGCATTGTAAATTGCTTTCCTTGAGATTCGAACTTACTGTGTTCCAAACTTCATCTTCAACTAATGATGCTTGCTTTGTTGTTAGTTAATGTTGTGAAAATTTGAAATTTAATAAAGAAAGCCGGCTCACGGATACCTTGTCATCTGCAGATGAACTCTCTCCCGATGGACTGTCCTTATTCACTTCCGCTGCCTCGTCTTCATCGCTGACTTCTTCTGTCATGCTTCCCGTCGCGTCTTTAATCTTCTTACCTTTCAGCAGAATTTTACGCTGAAGAGCCTGAAACAACAGAAGGCAAATCATATAATAAGTGACACTTCTGCATTCAGCAGACGCAGAGACGGTGTGAGCCACAGAGAAGTTGTAACCTATTACGTATTTTACATTTATTTCCCCAAATGTAGCCAGAGTCTTGCTCAAGGACATTTCAGTTGTAAATCCTTCCAGTTTGGATTCGAACCTGCAACCTTTTGGTGACAAGTCCCAGTAAACTAATTTTGAAAGCTAATAATACAATGCTAATAAAAAGTATTACATTGCATTATTTGTATACAATTATTTCTAGTTTTTTTTTATACCAAAGT
This sequence comes from Paedocypris sp. Pulau Singkep, assembly GCA_017309775.1. NCBI lineage: Eukaryota > Metazoa > Chordata > Actinopteri > Cypriniformes > Paedocypris > Paedocypris sp. Pulau Singkep. The sequence goes on along the minus strand of MU204278.1, from coordinate 5,472,574 downwards.
GGCTACTCGGTTGATTATGAACACATTTTAAAAGTACTGTAATGTACATTTATTTAATAAAGTATTTATTTAATATTTCAAAAGTGAGCTTTTTTCCGAGGGCTACATAAGAAAAAAAAATTAAGAATACTGCAAAGAACAGAAACAAAAAACCTTAACTTAAACGAATGCAATTTTATTTGCAATGAAATGTGTTAAAATATATGATGTCTTAAATATTAACTATATTTTAATAGATATATTTTAATAAATGTATACACATTGTCATTTCTAATTAACTCCACGCTGGCCAGCTAAATCTAATGATAAGCCTGGCATGTGGCCCCGGGGCCTAACAATGTCCGGTTCTGCATCAGTCCATAAACAAGGCATATTGATAATGAGATTAACAATTCTATGACTTGTTTTATTATCTAAATCAATCCTCCTGTTTTTCCAGCCCTTAGAATCGATTACCCTTTCCCGGCGTTTGATAAAAAAAACCCCACATGTAGTGCAGCACTTAAAGACTCTTGGATCGAGCGTTCACCTCTGGGGAAGGAAGTTCAGCGGCGAGTTCACTACTCTCTGTGTCGATCAATAACAAATCTCCCAGAATGTCTCGGAAATGTGCAGCCATGACTCCCTGCTGCTCTACGCTGCAGTGGTTCTCGATGGACACGATGAGAGGATACTCTGACGTCTGAAAGGAAGAAGTGTAATCAGCAGAGATTTATGCTGAGGTTTATTTTACCCGATCACCTTAAAGGCGTAATTGGCGATGGTGGTGATGACGTCTTTAAGCAGGATCTTGCTTGTGAACGTGTGTCCATGGTAAACCACCGGCTCCCCGTTCACTCCATTCCAGCAGTCGACTTCCACACACCGACAGCCTCGTTTTAGCGCCCTGCAGTGGATCAACAGTGCAGGCTCAAACTCAAAATTCAAATTTTATTTGTCACATACAAATACATTCAAACATGTAGTGAAATGCGTTTTTGATCGTTCCAGCATTTAAACATAGAGATGGGGGAGATACAACAAAATGTGCAAAGGGGGAAATACAGTAAAAATTAAGAATAGAAATACGATAAAAACAAGATATAAAGATTTTTTGACCATTTGAAATGTGAATAAAAATACAGTACACAAATTCCACGATAAAAAATACGATTGAATAACGTAGGAGTAAAATACAAAAATGTACAAAAAGTGACTCCAGAGAAGTTGTCCAGTTTAAGGTGTCTAAAAAATGACTCGGTACTCCAGAACATGTTTGTAAAAGTGTCTGTAATGTTTAAAGTGGTGATAAAAGTGTGACACCAACAATTGAGAAAACGGTCATTAGTCATGAAGAGCCGTATATATCTATGTTTCTGAGCTGATTCCCTTGCACTGACTATATCTGGCCCTTATATATACATTGAGGGAAATACTGCCAGAAACAGAAAAACAGAAAGCACAAAATAGATGCGCGGTAATGTTTTATTTATTTATTTTTTTTTTACAATGAACATCCCTTAAAATATTGCTGACACACAGTTCTTGTCCACTCGTACATACTCTTCTGATCCATCATTCAATAGTTTACTCAGTGTAATCAGGCGAATCTGTAACATCTGTTAGCTAATCTGCCTAAATGGGTTTTCTGTATGTTTGCAATGCATTTGCTCTTGTGTCTTGTGTTGTACTAGCACTCACAAGAACTTTGTCTTGAATCATTTTCCCTTGGTTTTAAATCTGTTCTATTTCAAGCACGTAGATAGAAAACCATGCAGGGCTCACTGGATATAGGCCTCGACGCTGCTGGGCCCTTTCAGCTGATCCTCCATCAGGTAGGTGTTGTGTGAGGAGGAGATGTAGTAGTGGGCCAGAGGTCTGCTCATGTCCTGGAAGAGAGCCTGGCGCTCTGGACTGAAGATGGAACCCTCGGGGGACGTCAGGTACATGAGGAATCCATCGATTGACATTGAGTGGTTCATTTTGGCTGCAGAGGAAGACAATATAAAGCATCACTTCCATCTTGCTGTTCAATTGTGAAAAGTCGTATCAAAAACTGTATTATTTGTAAAATCTTATAGGTTTCCTTTATTCATATTGTTTGTATTGTTTTATTCTTACGCTCTTTGTTTTATAATTCTATTTTACTATATGTCCACTTCAATGAGCAATTCTTTCAAGTTCAATTGATCAGCAATTCTCTGTAAAGATAAAACAATTTTTTTATTTTTTATTTATTTTTTATAAACATTTAATTAGTGTTCTTATTATAAATAAAATAATGTATCACACTACTAAAATATATCTGGATGTCAAATTGTTAACATGTTCATTTATGACTTGGGTCATAAACTTTAGGAACATTTATGGAAATATCTGGCAGTTATTTGTATTTATTTATAATTAATGACATTATTATTATTTTATTTGGAACAACTAAATAAATTGTGAACCCGGTGTGTACAGTACAAGTACTGTTAGAAAAGAACGTGCAAATTTCCAAATCAATTGCCTCCATCTAGAGGCCAATTTGTGACATCGCATATTTCCTACGACTAGCGATGCTTTACAAATGCTTAATAGTATTTTTAAAATAGTAATAAACACTCGAAAAATTGAATAGCTAGCATAACCATGTTAGAAGCCTATATATATACTGTGCTGTTACCAGTCTCAGAGGGTTCATAACGCTCAATCAGATAAAGAGCGCGTTCATAACTGGCGTCCCCTTCTAGATTCTCCTCTCTCAGAAACTCCTCCAGATCGCACTGCGAGAGACTCTGTCCATCACTGGAATACTCCTGGAATAAATCCAGCACCTCTTCCCTCTGCGTCAGCATCCTATAGAACTCCACAAACTCCTGATCATCCAGGGTCTCTGACCGGGATTTGTCTGCCATCTGCTCGGAAATCACAAGGCAACTGAGCTGTGGTGGTAGAGATACCGGACGAGAAGTGAAAAAACAAATTCACCCACACCTTGAAAAGACAGAGAGCGTGTTCTTCGTTCATATCCACGTTCATCATTTTCAGAAGCTTTTTTGCTTCTTTAAAATTCAGTCGGCCATCCCTGTTTTTATCGGCTTTCATAAACCATTCTGAAATCCATCTGAGTGGCTTAGGTTAATAAAGGTTAGATTATCTCTCTCTCTCTCTCTCTCTCTCTCTCTCAAACATATTAGTATTACCATATTTTAAAACATAACAATAATACGTAATAAAAAATAGTGAATACGTTTTTAAATCATTCATTATTTTTAACAATTTGTCGAAATTATAAATAATAGATTTATTAGACTTAATATTTTCTAGTACTGTGCTTAAATTCAAGGATACTGGTCCAGTTTGCTGCTCTCATCCATGTTCTCCATGGTCTCCATGAGCGCTCTGATGCCCTGAATCCAGATCTGTGCCTCTTTTTTCGATTCCGCCACCAGGTCCAGGTTTCCTCTGCGGCCGCGGAACACCAGGGTGAAGCAGCGGTCAGCGGGAAACTCGTCCGCCACACTGAGCAGCGTCTCGGACTGATGGCCTTCACGGACGGCCTCCACATCACTGATGGAGACTAAAACACAGTCACTTCAGCTCTCTGAGATTAGGACGGCTGAAGGAAGCTGTGACACACTATGGGACTTACACGTGGAGTAAGAGTTGATGGCCCAGCTAGACTTGTAGGCGATGGTCTTGTGGTCCTGCTGGAGCTTGTAGTGCCGCTGACGCTTCCACAGCCGAGACTTGACCTTACGCAGACACGTACCTGCTTTCATGGCCTCCACGTTCTGATGTTCCAGTAAAGCTGAAGTGAAGAGAACGTGCTGCTCAGATCCATAAACAGCAGACGGCCGGCTGGGCTCTTTATATAATTAGATTGCCAAGTGCAATGACTTACAGCTCTTCTGTGGCGATGCCATTTTCTACAGCGCACTTTTTCTGCAAGGTAAATACATTCAGATGATTAGGTAGAACTAAAAGGCTGCCTATCTGTCTATCCATACATCCTGGAAGACAGAAATAGACAGATGTCTGCCTATCTTACTCTCTGTCTGTCTATCTATCTATCTACACTATTGATAGACGAAAAGACTCTATAAATATGTCTTTTTTTTCCATGTCTACTTATGTCTATCCATCCATCCATCTACAAGATTGATAGACATAAATAGACTATATCAATGTATTTTTATTCGTCTACCTATATCTATCCATCCCACCTATGCCTATCCACCTATGTCTATGCCTGTAAATAGATAGATAGATAGATAGATAGATAGATAGATAGATAGATAGATAGATAGATAGATAGATAGATAGATAGATAGATAGATAGATAGATAGATAGATAGATGTATATCTATGTCTGCCTTTCTGTTGTCTGACTGTCTAACTATCTTTATGTCTATCTATGTCTGTCTATCTGTTTGTTTATTAGTCTGTCTGTCTGTCTACCCATTCATCTATACTGTACATCTATTATTCATCCACCTCTCTCCATCATCTGTGACTGTTGCAACATTTAAAAACAAGTTGAAACAGGCTGAGTTCAAGCAATGAGGTCGGGCAAACAAATCCATGAGTCACTCGGTGTGTCTCGGAGATTCACTGTAGGCAGTCAGAAAGATGGCTAGTCCCAGTGGAAAAAACGCAAAGATCGTTTGTAAAAAAAAACGTTAAAGTGTTTAGAACAAACGACAATTGCCTACATTTAAACTTTAGAAACACTGCTGTAATTATTACATGCGAAACATCACACTACAAAACAGCTCTAACGAGTTTAGCCAAGATTTTAGCGAATTACTCTGTAATATGAACTACCAACAACACTAAATGCTGACAAAGTGTCTCAGCCTCACATTTCAGAGTTTGGAGGAATTCAGACGTCTGAGACAGCACTATTTTGCTGATTTAAGAAAAAGAGAAATAAAAGCTCACCGGATTGAGTGATAGGTGTTTTATCCAGACTAACATCTGGTGGTCTCGCGGTTAATCTGTGTGTTTTCTGCAGCGCTTGGCTGCAGTGATGAGGCTCCGCCCTTCGTCTGCCGCCTCCTTCATGACCACGCCCAGTGTAGCGGCTTTACCTTTCCAGTACATCTCACTTACGTAAGCAAAGAAATCTTAACCAGAATTGTTAGATAATTTAAATTGGAATTATACATTACATGTGTATATATTGTTGTGATGAATTACACTGCAATTTCTATTGCGGTTTTCATAAACAAACATGGAGATTTATTTTTGCATGAAACCTTTCACCACACAAGTAACAAACAAATGAGACAAACCAATAATGCAAAAAATGCCAAGCAAATACAAACGTCTAGTAACGCCATAGTTTTTGTGGAATATGAATTAATGTTGAAAATTATTATTATTATTATTATTATTATTGTTGTTGTTGTTGTTGTTGTTGTTGTTAGTACTATTATATTATTACTGTTACTATTACTACTTTATTATTATTATTATTATTATTATTATTAATAATAATAATATTATTATTATTATTATTGAGATTGCAAACAGCATTGATTTTTATTAATTTCACTCACTTTAATTGTACTCTAGTGTAGCTCCTGTTTTAAAACTCTTATTAAAATGTTGTTTTACTGGTAGTCTTTATATTTCTGTACTACACCTCTTAAAGTTGTAATGAAATAATTGTAGCCTTAAGTAAAATGTTACTGTTTTGTGGCCTTGTACTTAAAAGATATTGTTCATTAATACGTTAAAAAGTACAGTACGTATATAGACGCGTTTGTTCGTTCTCACGAGCGCCTCCCATAGGACAGCAAGATCATAAACAGAGGAAACGTTTTGCATCGCGTGACGCGTCACGTGACACGCGTTGACCATCATGGCTGCCACCTCTGTTTTCCAGAGAGTGAGGACGGGCTCAAAAATAGGGGCGCAATATGACCAAGAAGGGAATCTCATTAAGGTATAATTAACACTAAAAATGTCGGGCTTTTTTATTTTTCTTGGTTCCGCTCGGGGTCGATGTCAATGCTTTTACATCGCATATAAATTCTTCAAAGCTGTTCTCTTAGCGTTACGTCCGACTAATAGAAAACATCGTTTTTTATAAAGGCGTGAACCTATAGAAGTCGTTTCCGTCATGAGTTGTCAACATTGCTTTGTAATTAGTATATAAGGTAGTTAATTTGTACAAGAAAAATGTCCATCCATTTTCTAAACCAATTTTCCATTTCTCTGTCACGAGGAGCTGGAGCCAATCATAGCAGGATGCACAGAAAGGCAAAGACCGGGTGTTGAGCTTGAGTCATGCACGTGCTTTGATTGACGGGTGTTTGTGCTTTGATTGACAGGTCGAGACGCGCGAGGATGAAGAGCAGAACATCAAGCTCGCGGAGATTTTGGAGCTGTTGCTTGCAGCCGGTTATTTTAGAGCTCGGATTAAAGGCCTCTCACCTTTTGACAAGGTACTTCACACCCACCAAGCGTTGTTTACATTTTTAGTTCAATTGTTGCAGGCATAAGTTGTTTACATTTTTATATTAAGAATAAGTTTGAAGTGGAGTGAAGTTGGAGTGAAGTTACACAAGTCTACATAGACACATGTTCTACTTGGTGTAGTTACTAGAACTAGTTTGTCATGTGTTTCTGTGGTTTTCAGGTGGTTGGTGGAATGACCTGGTGTATAACGACGTGCAACTTTGACGTGGACGTTGATCTGCTCTTTCAGGAGAATTCCACCATCGGTCAAAAAATGCAAGTTGTGGTAGATGCCATCTGATGTTTCATGTCCCTTTATCTGTAGTGGAGAAGTAGTTGCTTCTTGCTGGGTAATGTGATTCTCTGTGCTGTTTTTTTTATATTTAAGTGCTTTGACGGAAAAGATTGTGTCCGTTCTGCCCAGCATGAAGTGTCCGCACAGACTAGAACCCCATCAAATCCAAGGATTGGATTTCATCCACATTTTCCCAGTTGTTCAGGTGAGCTCTCGACATACAGAGAATGACTTGGCATAATGGTTGTGCAGAAAGATGTGGATGTGCACTGCTAACAATGGTTTTATGGGCCGCACAGTGGCTGGTGAAAAAGGCGATAGAAACCCGGGAGGAAATGGGAGATTATATCAGGTCATATTCCATTTCTCAGTTCCAGAAAACTCACACACTTCCTGAGGTGAGATAATTCTCATAAAAAGATAAAAAAAAAAAAAAAAAAAAAACATTTTTGATTCATTTTGAGATTTTAATGTAAAGTTGTGAACAAATGAAGTAATCTAGTCGTAACATAAATGAATGTACTGTATCTAATTTTGCTGAAAAACAAAACACTACACAAGACAAAAAACATTAATTCTTTAATTTCTGGATTGCTTTTTTTTTGTTCAGTTGATTATTTTTACTTGTTCATTTTACATCTACTTTTTTATTTTAGGACGAGGATTTAGCTTTAAGGCAGGAGAAAGCTACGAGAACAATTTTGAGTGTTTACGTAAGTATCCAAAAGTTTAACTTTATTTTAGTTGATTTTTGTGTGTGGGTAGAAAATTATATGATTGATATTTCAAGCATTGTACACTTCATTTCCTCTCTTGTGTAGGAGACGTATGGTCCAAAGAGGCAATATAAACGTCAGGCTGATGCTGGAGAGCTGCTGGATGAAGAATCTCGTGTTCATTCCACCCTGCTGGAGTTTGGCAGGTACAAACTTCCACTCGGCTCATGGAAATGGAACAATTTTTCTCTCCTTTCCTCTCTTTTTCACACTTTCACATTTCTGTCATTGTCTTTACCATGTCATCAGTGTTTGCAGATGTTTCATCCACTTCTCTATCATCAGCATCTTCTGAACCCCAGATGTTCTGTCATCTGTTGTTCATTGCTTCTTATTTCCTCCCTTCTTCCCTTCCTCTTTTATTAAATTCTTCAGTCCGTGCCTTCTCATATCACACTATGTACAGTGAGTATGAATATGTTTTTGGGAATGAATGACATATGTTTGGCTTTGAATCCTCTCCCGATGTTTAGTTTTATGCAAATTGTCTGTGCATATTATTCTGCTTTTGATTCCCTAATCTCTAAAACATCTGAGGTGTCAACAAAATTTTGACTCTTACTTTTTGTCTGTGTTTCCAGGCGATATGGGTTCAGCAAACAGGCAAAACCAGCCACAGTGAGTGTTAGTGGATCAGAATCAAATGCTTTACAATAACAAATGTTGATCTATGACATTACAAGAATAAAATAGAACTAGAAGACTAGTCGTCACAAAGCAAAGTATAAGCATTATTAGCCTAAAACACACCAATGACCTAAAGAAAGAAAGAATTGATTTATTTTTAAACAATGGTGGAAAAGTTGGGCAAATGAAAGAAAACTTGGAAATGGAAAGAAGACCATATTTTTGTGAATGTAAGCACATGTTTTGTTTTCTATTTTTAGACACTCATAATTTGGTGGGTGCTTATATGTGCATATTTTAAATATGCTCAAAAATAATAGCCCATTCAATATAAAAAAAAACAGCCAGAAATGTAATTTTTATATTGTGTCTGAAAAATGTTGCTTATATTTGCAGGTTGCTTATATGTGTATATACAGAATCTATGACGTTGTCTCTTGCAGACATCAGAGCAGAAACAGGTTTTGGCTGAGGGTCTTCCTCCAGGCATGACTGACGTCACTGATGAAGATGAGGATGAAGCACTGCGAGCGGCTGAAGAAGTCAGGCTTGTAAAGTATTCTGGTCCAATGTCTCCATCATCCAATCCACATGTTTTTTTTTCAATCCAGCTTCAAATTAAATCACTGATGACTGGAATGGCTGCCATGGCTACAGAAGAGGTATTTTCACTCATAACATATTCCTAATGCTACTTTTACGTTGGTATTAGTTTTCAAAGCCTGTTAGAATTTAATATAGTTTAAATATCTAAAAGGAGAAAATCTATGTGTCGTGCAGGGCAGGCTGTCGGCCAGCATGGTGGGCCAGATTGTGGGGCTTCAGTCTGAAGAGATCAAGCAAATTGCCATCGAATACGCAGAGAAAGTAAGCAGTGGAAATGAAGTCTGTACTGTCACACAGATGGTTTTAAAAAGCCATAATAAAGCATTAACCCTTCGTGACTGTGTAAACAGGCCGAGCGCTCGGTGGATAATCGGACGGAGAGATTCGGTCCTGCACAGCAACATCGGCGCCAAGTTTCATCCCTGAACAAACAAATTGCTCAAAAGACGAAAGAACTGGAAGTGGTAAATGCTTCACTTTTTGAACGTTGATTTATCTAAATGTTACAAAAATCTGACACTCTATTTATTTTTATTACGAGGATTTAATGAACTTTGGATTTTCCATTTCAGTGACTTTTAATTTAAGTTCTAAAATTAGGATTTATCTATTGTAAATTTGTAATTATTGTATTTACACTGTGTTTATAAAGGTATTTTGGCTATTGGTTTATTTCCTCTTTAATCTAACAATCATTTATCGGTTTTAATTGGTTTAGATTTGATTTAAACATAGGGAAGCTACAAATCATCACAATCAGAGAATCCTAAAGGAATTCTATTGTTTTCAAAAAAAGTTGTCAGACTATGTAGACAACAGGAAAAACCAGAAAGGACATGATGTGCAAAGATTTGATTGGACAATAAAACGATCTTCAGTTTACTCGCACACTGTACAAATATTCTTCTTCTATTAAGTGATTTTGACATCTTGATTATCTTGACTCTGTTTGAAGCAGAAAACATTTCCTGACAGCCGTAATGTTAAATGTTATTTCCTGGTTGCTTTATTCCAGCTTCAGTCCAAACAGCAGGAAGTCAAAGCCGTGTGTGAGGACGCTAAACTGAAGTTAGCGGAGGTGAGAGCAGAACACTGACACGCGACTCGACACGGACCAGTGATGGAAGTGTCTGTGTTTAGGCCACGGCTCAAAAGGAAAAGCTGGAGAAAGAGCTGAGCTCCCTGCAGGACATCGAGTCCCAGGCGGATCCCGTGTATGTCCACAGCTCTTCAGTCAGATCTTTTAACCTTTACAAAAGCAATAACTTTATTCTCTTGTAGAATGTTGGAGAAGCTGCGAGCTTTAGTGGCCATGAACGAAAGCCTGAAACAGCAAGAGCAAACCTTCCGGTCGCATTGCCACGTACGTGCGGAATCACTCGGATGCGGACGGTTCCGGTTGCTGAGTGTGTTTGTCTCTGCAGGAGGAAATGGCTCGAATGCAGAAGAACATTGAAGAGCTCAAGCTGCAGTCTGGAGGTGATGGAGATGATAAGAAGGTAATACAACTCTAATAGACGTCTTATCTGTTGTTCTGTAAAATCCAAACGCTTTGTTCTATTAGCAAACAAGGAGCATCACAGCTAACTCTGTGCTGACACTTTCGTCTGGTGGAAAGTCTTATCACAGAATATTTAATGTTGGTTTGTTATTTGTCTTTATTTTACAAAAAAAAAAAAAAAAAATTTATGTTGTTTTTTAGTCAAATTTATGAGAAATGTGCATGGACAATGTATTTTGTGCAATGTATTTTTTTTTTTTTAAACAAATAAAGGCCACAATCAAAAGTCCAATTTCTTGAGTAAAATGCAAATTAAATTCAAATACTTTTCAAAATTACAATTTGAAAATTACAAATTAAAATGGAAATTGTAAAACCATAATTAAGTTGCCAAAATAAGACATAAGAGACTTGTAGACAACAAAATTTGTTTCGGAAGCTTTCTGGGACCAGCAGCAATAAAACGGCAACGGAACAAATATTGTATATTGTATATTGTGTAAATATTTTAAACATGTAAAAGAGAAATAAATAAAAAAGGTTTCGAGTTCAGTTTATTCATATGATTTTACAGTATTAGTTGTATTAGCAATGATTTTGTGAGCAGTGCGCAAGCCAGTAGCCGACAATGGCTAGAAAAAAAAAAACAGAGAGAACATAATAGTCTTATGAAGAAGCCACAAAATCCTAATTTCAAGTCAAGTCAAAGTGTTTTATTGTCATGTGTGCAGGTTGTTCTGCACAATGAAATTCTTATTGTACCGTACATGCATTGAGTGCCAATGGGTAATAATGAGAATAAAAACAATAAAAGTATATACATGTGATAAATAAATCACATAAGTACAGTTTAAAAAATAGAATATGTGGTTATGTACAGTGAATTGGCAAAAGGTTGACAAAGTCCTACATGTGCTGGTGCTTCTGAAGGAAAATCTGTCTCCTGGGTTCTTCTAATATGTTTCTAAAATGTAAAATGTTAACGTCTCATGCTGCTTGTGTTTGCAGGAGTCTAATCTTCTGATCGATCAGCAGTACAGTGCAGACCGGGAGAAGCTCCAGAAGATCCGTCTCCTCATGGTGAGCTCTGGCATCTTTATGTTCAACGGAATCCACCAGTTCCTCTGTCTGTCTCCCTCTGAAGGCTCGGAGGAACCGTGAGATCGCCATCCTGCAGAGGAAGATCGACGAGGTTCCCAGCAGAGCCGAGCTGACGCAGTATCAGAAGCGCTTCATCGAGCTCTACAGCCAAGGTCGGGTGTCAACAGACATTTCTCATACACACGATGCAAAATCACTCACAAACACTTTTTTTCCCCATCCAAACTTCGGTTGAGACATTCAAGGATGAAGTGAGTAGCTTTCGATTCCACAAACAAGACCAGAACATGCCTTCTTTTTTGAAACCGCAACTTCTCTAGTTCTCAAATGCACAAGATACACGTAGACTGATGCATTTAACTTCCCTTTCTTTGAATGAAGTTGATTCAATGTTAAGATGTTTATTAGCTAATTTATTCTTTATTATTCCGAGTAGTGGATAAATACCAAGATTAATACAAATGATAAGATTAATTTGTATTAATAAGTAATCAGATGAATACAAACGATCAACAGTAAGGTTTTTATTTTTTCAATAATTTAATGTTTTTGTCAGTGTTATAGCACCAACTAGTGATCGGTTAGAATAAAATCAATATAGCTAACAGAATTTATTCAGTCACGTCTTTGGTTCCAAGTTTGGTTCTAAGTTAACAGCATTTATTCAGTCACTGTTCTTTGGTTCTAAGTTCTGGATTTTTTTTTTTAAACCATTGATCTGGAGGAACCATAGATTTGTGAAACGCCTGCTTTTGATTGGACAAAAAACATGGACTAGTTCATTGTCTGTCTGAAGCTAATTACAATATGCTAATTACCCGTGTTTGCGTGCACCACCCAATGGCTGATTGGTCTGATTCTGTGGGCCGAACTAGCAGTAATGAATACATGAATATATCAAAAATACCCATACTATTTCAATTAAAGTTAAATGAAATGTTCTGGACTCATGAGAAAATGTTTGAATTTGTGTTACAAATGATGTACTGTTTTTTTCATTGCGTGTTTATGTATAAATATATACAGTATATCAATGATATACTTTATTTTAATTAACAATTTTGTGTTTTTTTTTTTTTTTTTTTAGTTTCCGCAACACACAAAGAGACGAAGCAGTTCTTCACGTTGTACAACACCCTGGATGACAAGAAGGTCTACTTGGAGAAGGAGGTGTGAACGTGGTATGGCTGCTGGTGACGTCTTGCTAGATCTTAACCAGGGTTTCTTCATCACAGGTCAATCTGCTGAACTCTATCCACGACCATTTCCAGCAGTGAGTGTGGATCTGTACACACACACACACGTGTGGATTAGCGATGGAGAAGTGTGACCTGTTGTGTTCTCAGGGCGATGGCTTCGTCAGGAGGTAAGGAGCAGTTCCTCAGACAGATGGAGCAGATCGTGGAAGGAATCAAACAGAATCGCCTGAAGGTGCCACATCCACTTTCTTTTTTTTTCTTGACCCGCTGGGATTCGCTGAAGCTGGCGTTGGTTTGCACATCTAATGTGTTTGTTCAACTGAAGATGGAAAAGAAGAGGCAAGAGAACAAGATGCGCAGAGACCAGCTGAACGACGACTACCTGGAGCTGCTGGACAAACAGAGGCTCTACTTTAAAACCGTCAAAGACTTTAAAGAGGTGAACACACACCACACTTCCTGCTACAAATTATTCGCTTTATCATTAGAGGAATCTTAGTCAGCCAACACAGGCCACACTAACCTTCTGTATTCCGTCACAACTTCAATTATTAAATGATCTATTTGTAATTATATATAGTAATTACTTGTCATTTTAATTTTACAATTCAATTGACAATCACGTCTGTAATTTAATTCACATGAATGTTTGGACCGGAGAAATTTTAATGATTAATAGTCAGATCATCAGAAGTTTGTAATTTTTATTTTGTAATTAATGTCACAATTTAACAATGAACTTGGGTCCAATACTCCATGGCTTAAGGCTGCCCACTGCTCCGGGTGTGTGTGTAGCTTCACTGGATAGTTAAATGCAGAACCGTTTCAATCCTGCCCCTAGTGGCCATATTGACCCTCTCACTTTACTCGAGTGGACATGTACAGGATTTTCATGCCGTAGTTATTCCTGATCACCATGAATCCTTGTGTTCTTCAGGAATGCCGCAAGAATGAGATGCTGTTATCCAAACTGAGGGCAAAAGGAGCGTCCTAGCAGTGTCACGTCCTTCTGTATCTAAACCAGGTTTATCTCTCCAGAACACAAACATGTGTAAGATGTTCACTGTAACTTATCTACTAATCTTTGCCACAAGTCGTTGATCACACGCTGATTGATGAACTATTACTTGAAAGGTTTTTGAATTGTTCATATTTGTGCTTTTTCTGTCCATGTACAGAAATGAGCTTGAATGTTTGTACTTTTATTTTTGAGAAACAAGAATTGTATTAAAACCAACTGTATATTAAACCAATGTATTAATAAAGAATTAGATTTTGTGCATTAACAGTTGCAAATAATTTGTAATTACAAACAAACGATTACATGCAGTATCTGTTTAATTGAATGTTTGATGGAAAATTCACCAATTTAAAATTACAAATTGTATGTGAATTTTCCAATAAACAATTTGTAAAACATAATTATAACAAATGTAAATACACAGAATATTTTTGGACAATACTTTAAGAAGATCAGTAGATCAGAATACGAAGCATTTGTTTAACACACAACTTCCTGTAGAAAAGGTTGAATCTAAACTAAAAACTGCAAAGTCACCGAATTCCCGTTTCAAAAAGTCAATATTTCGGTTTATTAACGACACGATGCATTTTGTTGTTCAGGCCAAACCATTGATTGCACAGAACAATCGATTAGCAAAAGTAGCATCTGGGTTTGTACATCATGACCAGGGTGAAGTGTGCAGTGATAATATAACGTCACCATGGTAACGGTTTCTGTACAGACATGGAATGCGCAGATCCAGGCCAGGCCGGTGTCTAGCGGGAGAACTGTCGTCCGTCTCGGTTTCCTTTGTCCACGTGCTTGAAGATCTTGGCTTTGTGGAGGTTCTTGGATTTCTGGTAGCCGAACCCGCCACCACCTCCTCGTTTCTGCATTTTGACTCCTTTGCTGCTGTGAACGTCTAGAAGAGCGTCTGGTCAAGGAAGACACACAACTACACAAGCATCTCCTCAACATGACTGATGTACAGACTCGCTGAGTAAAGGATACTGAGGTCCACAAAAGGCGGCACCTTGAACCCGAAGGACACGGCGACCTTGGGCAGGTCCAGCGTCTCTACGTTATAGATCTGCTTGAGCGAATGGGAGTCATACGCCCTGACGTAGGATTTGTAGGCCTCCTGTGCTGATTTGTGGAGGTAATAGTTCTTCTCGATCAACTTCTCCAACTGGAAAAAGGAAGTACTAGTTAAACTGGAGAAATAAATCGGAGATCAAGTTCGATTCTGCTGGAAAACACATCACCTGAGATTGAATGTCGGATATTTTGCTCCAGGAGAACTCAAACTCGCTCAGAGGAACCTGTGGAGGAACCAGAAACATCATTCCAACACTGGAACATGAGCATCTCTGGACGGAAAAACCAGTGCCCGTTCATACTTTGGCCTGTTTGAGGAACCTCAAGAAGCCCAGCTCCTCTGGCCTGAGGATGAGAAGAGCATGTCCTCGGCCATTGATTCCTCGTGCCGTTCTTCCCACACGATGGATGTACTCCTGGAAAAAAAGCAGACATTGGAACCATAAGACCACTCTCCATGCATCTA
The DNA here is from genome assembly GCA_017309775.1 of Paedocypris sp. Pulau Singkep. Lineage (NCBI taxonomy): Eukaryota > Metazoa > Chordata > Actinopteri > Cypriniformes > Paedocypris > Paedocypris sp. Pulau Singkep. The sequence goes on along the minus strand of MU204278.1, from coordinate 5,457,470 downwards.
GTCAGTTGTGGCCTAGTAGACCCACCTTTGGGTCATCGGGTGGGTCGTACTGGACGATCCAGTCCACCTCAGGGATATCAAGCCCTCGGGCTGCCACATCCGTGCAGAGGAGGATGCCAGAGTCGGCATTGCAGAACTGGAAGAAAGTGGTGGTTCTCTTCGTCTGTTTCTGCTTCCCCTGAAAGATCAGAAAGACCAAACCATCAGAGCAGAAGAGTCTCGCTTGGCTTGTGAAAGAGAAACTGACGTGGATGGCCATGACGGGCAGGTCGATGTAGTTGAGCAGCTCGTAGTGATACTTCACAGACATGCAGGAGGAGAAGAACACCATCAGCTTCTTCTTGCGGTTCTTCTTGAGGAAGGTGAAGAGCAGCAGGAAGCGCTTCTCTGAGGGACACACCACGTAACCCTGGAGCCACAGAACCACGTGTTAAAGCGGCGTGCACCAGGGTGCGGGGCAGGAGACTCACCTGCTCTAGTCCCTCCACTGTGGCCGTGTCTTTGTTGTCGTCCACACCCACGTACAGCGGCTGTTTCTTCAGCGAGATGCGGGCCAGATCTTCCACCTTGCGCGTCTGCGTTGCGGAAAACAGCATCGTCTGACGTTTTTCTGAGAAGGAAGATATAGTTTAGTAGTTTGTAAAGCGTCACAACAAACGGTTCAATTAGTTCAGTGTCAATGAAATGATGCTGTTAGTGATGCCCAACCTACGGCCCGCGAGACACATCTGGCCTTTGAATGTTTCACACGTGTACTGACATTTCATAATTCACGAAACTTAGTAAATTTGCTCAATTTGGAATATTTATTTAATGCCATCTTAGCACCAATGGCTATGGTAATGGCCATATGGTTCTTGTTTATATTTTTACATTTCAGACAAATTCAAAACCAAAAAACTTTTCAAAGACAATGAAAGTAAGAGACTAAATATATCATTAGAACTTCTAAAAATTATATGAAATGTTTCATCTTGATTACTCTTAATTGTAAAACCCTTTGTGGTAAAACATTCTTAAAAACATCTGTTAAAAAATTTACTGAATAAAACTGTCACATGCCCCAATCAACCACATCCAACTAAAATATGCTTTACAGACAATACATTCCCACACAAATAATTTATGTATTTGTTTTTATTTATATTATTTATGTTTTCTGAAGTTTATCTTCACCCCATTAATAAATATAAATGTGTGATTCTGGAGTGGCCAATTCTGCATCTAATAAAAATAACTTGATCACTTCTGTTGTCGAAACAATAGTGGGACTCGATTTGGAATAAGAGATGATGATTGTACACCAAATTTAGAAAATAATAAAATATAGAAAAACACCTTCAGCGTTTCTTTGTAGGACAAATTTAGAGAAAAATCTATATTCTAAAATTTTAGCTGAACAGTCATCAGTGAACTTTCTAAAATGTACAACGGACTGAAAACAGCCACAGTGAAAAGTTGATGAATTGAAGAAAAATTCCAAAATTAGAGAACTTTTGTTCACTGATGCTTATGAAGTATTTTTTTCAATTTATCAAATTATCACTTTGATATTTAGGCTACAAGACCGATTTTGAACATCCATCTTTTTCCAAGTTATTCAAAACAGTCAAAGTTTTGCAGGCTGATGAAAGATTGGCCACCACTGCTTTTTACAGGTTTGTAATGAAAACAGGACAGACAGGAAGTTCTTACTGGGCAGCAGCTTAATGATCTGCTTGAGCTCTTCCTCGAAGCCCACCTCCAGAATCCTGTCCGCCTCATCGATGATCAGACACTGCAGGTTCTTAAACATGAAGTTCGGGGTGTTCTGGGAAACAGAGAGAAGAGAGTTCACGCACAGAGCGAGACAGACGGACACACTGAGGGACGCTCTACCTGCAGGTGATCGAGGAGTCGACCGGGTGTGGCCACCACAATATTGACCCCATTGGCGAGTTTCTGGGCTTCGGCGGAGCGATTGCTGCCGCCCATGATGAGGCCGAAGGTGTGCACGTGATGGGTCATCAGCTCCTTCATCACGCCGTACGTCTGCATGGCTAACTCTCGCGTCGGAGACAGGACGATCACTCCAGTTCCTGTGAGATGGGCCACGTTACCACATCAGAGCTAAAAAAAACACACCTTGAGATGTTCAAATTACCGTTTCTGGGCATGAACTTGAGCTTGTAGATGAGCTCGATGGAGGGAATCAAGAAAGCCAGAGTTTTTCCACTTCCTGTTTTAGCGGCGGCCAACACGTCTCTGCGAGAGACAACAAGGTGAAGGTGCGGAAGGTGACGTCACAGTAATGTTTACGCCGCGCGGGACTTACCTCCCTTCCAGCAGGGGGCGAATGGTCTTGTGCTGGATCTCGGTCATGGTCTCAAAACCCATCTCCTTCACTCCCTTCAGAGTGTTTTCACTCACCAACTCTGCCAGAGACGCAAAGGATCTGTCCTCAAACGCGCCTGCCATGGAAGAGGAAGCAAACCTACTGAACTCTTTAAATTCACCAAATATATATAGACCCTAAAAATAACTACGATTATTTTTCACAAAACTAATAATGCAAAGCGATTGGTTTACCAGTAAGTCCAGAAGGAAGTTCTGGTCCGTCTTCCACATCTGATTCCTCTGGTTCAGCATTGCCATTTTGAGTGTGTTCCTCTGGTTGTTCCTCATCTTCATCTCGTTGTGTTTGCTGTTCTCCATCGGCGGCTTCTGTCGTCTCTTCACACTCACTTTGCTTTTTCAGCTTTTTCACACCTATAGGATTGGATCCAGTTTTTAACCACACTTTTATATACTTGTGTCTCAAACACACACACACACACACAAAACAATGCACATATGGGTTAGAAAAGAATTGGGGACATTTTAAACTAATGTCTACGTGAGATCTTTACGTCAGTCTTCACATTTTGTAAAATGTAAAATTGCAGTTTCAGCATCTAATTAAATAGAATGTAATAATTATCTGTGAATCTTGCAGGTCCGACTTCCCACCTCTGGACCACAACTGCCCGTCTCATAAACATGAGACAACAAACGGTACTCACTAGATGCTGGGTCCTCTGTTCCATCTAACTTCCTCTTTTTCTTCTTCTGCTTTAATTTCTGTGTGGTGTTGTTCTCTACGGCAATGCTCTTCTGCTCCTCAGCAGCATCACAGGTCACATCAGTTTCATCCTCTGCGGCCACAGTCTCGCCTGCCAAACCAGGTACACGTCAATGCAAAACCACGAAACACTGAAAAATGTCTGGCCAGCAAAACGGGCCAAACACAGAAAAAAACACATTTATACGTATGCGGTTCATTAATATACCTTCAGAACAAAACATTGTTTTGATGATGTGCTGTTATACATACGAGTTGTACATATAACATAAAAACGTGAATCTAACAATATATTCAATATATACATTATATAGTTTTTTATTCTGAAGTTTGTGCGTGTTTACTCCGGTTTCAAACCAGAAGATGACACTCAGCAAACCATATACAGCAAACATATTCAGTTTAGGACAAAATTAATAGCCCTCTTACAAAATAATCATTGTTTGACAAGTATTTTAAAAGTGCTTTTAAACATAGCTATTAATTTTATTTTAAATTATTAATTATTATTAATAAATTATTTTCATTACGTTTAATAGCGATTTCTTTCTTTACAACATAATTTTCATTACTTTCAACTTACATTACATTGTTTTTCATACCATTTATTTACATTTAAAGCAAAGAGTAATGCGTCATTATATTGCTGTTTGACAAGCTGGTTTTCAGGGTTAAATATTTAAAATGGAAAAATAACCAGAATCGTGAATAAAAATCGTGATTCTCCAGATGTATCCAGAATAGTGCTGCTATAACGTCATGTGTTGTTGATATCCGTCCATATATTTAACACGAAATATCTAAGCGACTAAATTCTAGCTTATATCGAGATCGACCAGATCGGTGACTCAATGACGTAAATAACACGTGGGGAAAAACTATTTGAAACACAAAATGGGAACTTTGCGTAAAACAATATGACGAAATTAAAACACATTGACGAAACACGTATCCTCACACGCTAAGTAGAAATGTGTTTCTCAAATGACAAAATTATTAATTACACATACATTACAACCACGAAACAACATAAAACGCACCTTCGGCTCGGTCGTCCTCTTCTTTCTGAGCTTTGAGCAGTGCTCGCTCTTTGTTTTTTGCGCTTCTTTTCTGGATTTTCTTTCGTAGAAGCTTCATCTGCGTGTCCGCCATGACTGCTGCAGGCAAACACGTGTGCGACTGTGCGCGGGGTCCTTCCTTCGGCTGACTGACCTACGCCAAGCCTGACTAAAACGACCGCTCTACTCTCATTTTGATCGTTAAAGCGTCGGTGTCACTTTTCAAATCAAACAATTTTAGGCTAATTGTAATTTAGGCTAATAAACATCGTGCGATTTTAATAATTTAAAATAATACGCTGGTTTGCAAACAATTGTGAACGTCGCATTTCGATGACGTCAAGCATATAATTTAACTCTAGATTTCGCATCATTAATACTAAACGAGATTGGTAGAACTGAAGTAATTTAATCACTTGATCTACAAAGTCTCTCTTTGTCTTTTTTTCTGAAGTGAAATCAGGCTGGTTGTGGTGGATAACGATCACCAGAAGACATAGAGCTTTCTATTTATCTTAGTAGCTTTATACGCAACGTAATTTAAAAGCTGGGTAATTGTTCTGAGCCATGTCATCAGGTAGAATAGAATGTCTTCTACTTAATAATACAAACACCGTTTTTCTCATCAGTTATATTATATGAGTTTTATAGTGACGTTTTTTATTCACCAAATAACACACAAAATAATTTACCACAAAATAGGTTGCATATCAATAAAATATGGTACCTTAATTGCTATTTATTGCTTTTGTAAATAACTACAAAACATTTTCTGCAGGATTGAGGTCAGTGTTTTGTCTGTGATGTTTTTTCTCCACATGTAGCCCACCAGAAATACTAATAGCTTGATTTAGGAAATGCAGTGAAGCGAAAATGAAGTTTCACAAACACCTAGTAAGTGATGCCTGTGAAGATCTGTAGTATTATTACCACATGACATCATCGCAGAATCATCCAGACACACGATGGACTCCGCACTGAAGTGTGTGGATTCACTTAATGGTTTAACGCACAACCACACTGACCTCACGACTACAGAGGAATGAGAGGAAAGCCTGTGTAGAAACCAAAGTCTTTGTCAATAAACGCTTTCATAACCGCTCTCCTGAACATGGTGAACAAGACCAACGCTTCTCAACACAAACATAAATGGATCAACAGTCACTGAGCAATGTAAAAAAATTACTTACTGAGATTGGTGCATCATGAAAATAAGATTGGTCTCTATCTGATAAATAGGTTTTGGAGAAAAAGTCTCATTCCAGCTGAGCTCCAAAGCCAAACACGTCCAACAACATGCACAAGATTTGATTTTTTTAAACAATAATTTTTGCTACTTTGTTTAAAAAATTGAAAACAAATACAAATTTCATAAACAAAATAGAAAACGTAATGCAATGATCTAATTAGGATTCTGTCATGATGAAAAGTTTCATAAAAAAAAAAACAACAACAGGAAAATGGACCATCACATGAATAGCATATATTACGTATATTATTACCGTATATCATACGTTAGATTTAAATTATAATAAATTATATACATAAATTAATGTCTGCAGAGCTGCTCCAGAGGCAAGTCACTTCAGAACAACATGATATCCCTCGTTCTTTTCATCCGCTGCCACAGGAGGAAATAAAAATGAACAATGGAGGAATTAAAATCTTCCTTTGTTTTCCTGCACCTGAATTAATCAGCTCATCAGAATGAAAAGTTATGCAATGATTATGAAATTATGAAATTCAAAAGCAGACAATTCCATCGAGTCTAGTTTGACTAGTAATAACAGGATTTACCTTTCAGTGTGTTGATAATGAAGCTAGACTCTTCTACAAAGTTCTGCACCATCTGGAAACGCAAAACCATTTAGCAACCAAATTGCACACATTAATGCGTATTATACAATGCAATTCAAACATATGTAAAATAAAGTAGAAAAAAAAGTAAATGGATGGATGGATGAACAAAAAAGAATGTTCTAACCTCGTCTGAAACCAGCACGTGGATGCCCGTCGGCCCCTGGCGGTACACGTGACAGATCTGATGCGAGGGAACGTTATATAGTTCTGCAATCTTTTCCGTCAGCTCGAGGGCTGTGAGATCCTCCAGGTAGAGAGCGTGAAACACTACACACAAATATACTCAAACATCTCAGACCCTGTCAGGAGAAGAACAGTGTATTCATGGTACCATCATCTCCGGGGGCTTGGTTGAGAACTGGAATCCTGCTGTGGAGATGAGAGACGTATATGGTGAGGCGTGGTTGAATGCACCTGGTGGACATGAAACTAGACTGGATCATTTCTGGAGATCGGGCAGCAAAGCCTCTGATGATGAAGATCTCATCCTACCTCCCTTTGATTGAGTTGAAGAGACGGATGCCATCAGCAGGGCCACAGATCTGGATAAAGTCTTCTCTGCTCATCTTCAGCAGATCTGATCCTGCGTCAATCACCGGTTAATACAGATCATGTGATCAACCGGAAGCACGAGTATACAACCACAGCCACAAAACTACAAAAAATTAAGTAAAGAAATAATAAAAAATGAAGCTTCACGAATAAAAAACAAGCTTTTTACATTATCTGGCAACATACGTTTTATGTTTTTTTAACACATACTGTTACATTTTACTGTTACAACAGCTTTTGTTACAATTAAAATTTTTGCCCAATATTAACATATTTTAAATACATTGATTTTTACATTGAATTAATCACAAATCAAATATTCAGATAAATACTTGTGTCTTTCTGCATTTAGAGGATGCATTTAAGCAAAGAATCACAGTTTCCGCTTCATGTTTTCCTTGACAAAGAAGCCCATGAACATATATAGAACAGCTCTGATCTAAAGTCCAATTTTCACAATTTCTAATACTGTAGTTTTTTATAAGCTTTGGTGCTGTGAAACCCACCGGAGAATCCGGAGAAGAGCCTGCAGAAGGAGGAGAACCTGTTGAGATGGAGCCACTGCTGTGTGTCCTGCATGGAAGATGAAGGCAACAGGTGCTACATGGTTAAAAAAAAAAAAAAAAAGAAGAATAGCATCATCCATGTACTCAAACACACACCCATGGAGATAAAAAAAAAAAAAAGCACAGCATTATTGTTTTAATCAGCAGGACGTACTCACATCCGAGCAGCTGGACAGGAGTTGCTCTCCTTGCAGGTTTCTATAATGGCTACAAGACAGAAGACCATTTGCCAGTTATAATAATAATTCAACCTTTAATGGGGACATTTTTTCTCTGCATTTATGGACAACTTTAAATGTGTCTGAACTCTACTGAAGGAGAACGCACCCATCTGAGCTGCTGCAAGAAGCCTGAGCGTTAATATAAGCTGGACAGGAAGTGCTGCTCGGACTCCAGACGGCCGGACGTTCAGGCCAAGGGGAGCACTGAAACACACAGAGAGAAAAGCAGTCGCTTTTTCCAGCCGAATGTGAATTCCAGTCACATCTTGTTTGGGAACGAGAGCTTAATATTTGACCACCAGAGAGCAAATGACTGGAAAATACAAATCTTTGTGGCCGATTGGACATTAACAAGCCGATAAAAACCCTATGCTCTGTTTATTTATAGCCACTGAGTGGGCGGGGATACAATACACATGAAATTTTAAATGTTTTTAAAAAGGTAAAATTATCAATGACGCTAGATATAATACTTACACGAAGATCTTTTACAAGCCATTGGGTTTTAGCAAAATGAAAGATTTGCTTGGTTTATTTGGGAGTTTAAAGTATAGTTAATTTAGTGACTTATTCAATTTGGCCACTAGGGGCAGTATCAAAATTGTGCTCTGCTTTTAACTATCCAGTATATCTGCATACACAAACCCGGAGCAGTGGGCAGGCTTAAGCCATGGCGTCCTTGCTCAATGACACTCAGTTGAGATGATATCTGGACCAGGATTCGAACCTGCAACGCTTGGGTGCCACTTGACCACAAATACCTTGGTCTACCTTACTATCTACTAACTTACTATCTTTAAACTTTGAAGACATGTTTATATCGTCATCTCAGTCAGCTAACGTCTTAAAAAAGGCCCAATCTGTTAAGTTGAAGATGTCTTACCTCTGTGAGCACTGTGGTTCTGTGAGATTGCTGATATCTCTCTCGATCCACAATGCTCTTTTTCTCAATCTTCTCCTTATCAGTTTTGAGTTTGCGGTCTGCACCTTTTGGCTATGGAAAACATGGCATGCCTTTACAAAATATTAAAAGTCGACAAAACCAGTGAGTAAAATCCTAAACTAATTTGGACTTGAACTTTTCTGAAAGCATCCAGAAAAAACATGTGTAAGGTACTAACAGTACAAAAAAAGTTAAGTACTGTAAACGTCTGTTCACTCTTACTAGCTGCATTAAAGTGATGATTTCACATAATTTGAAAAAAAATATAGGCCTCCTGTCCACACAAATCTCTTCACCTTGAAGACTTTGACCTGGCAGCTGGACGAGCGCACGTGCTCCGTGTATTCTCCGTGATGGCCGGCTGCGAAGGTGTCGATCTGAATGCGAAAGGGAACGCCCTTCTCTCCTCCGTGCTTTCGAGGAGTGAACTCTGTGCTAATACAGTTGACCTGCGTGTTAGGAGGAAGGAGGTGATGACTGGTTTGTGACTGGAGTACAGTGATGGGAATGAGAAATCACTACTTGAATAAACACTGAAGCGCTTTTTTCTGGATCCCACAGGAACTCTATTGTGTTGAGCTGGAAAGGGTGGGCTCGAGGGTCTATTAGTCCTACCGACAAGGGGATATCTGAAAGATAAAACACACGTATAATATTGAATTACTGATTTATTTATTTCATATAAAGATTGAAACATTTTACCACTGTAGAGATATTTTGTATATGATAATTACCAACCATGTTTCAATAGGTTGCACTGTATTTACAATACAATCAATTCCAAACTGAGATCACGGAAGCTCGGTTTTAAGACTCACTCCATGAACTAAGTAAAACAAATAATATTTTTTTAACATTTATTTGCCCCTTTTGAGACCCTGAATGCATGTTTTTGGACTGTGGATTGAAACTGAAAACCATGCACGCTAAGGTTAAGCACTAGACAGCTTCATCATTGTTATCCAACACATGCAACATGGAGGTCAACAAAAAAGGTTTTGCACATTTTATCATTTTGTTCAATATATGGAAGTATCTTATAATAATTGAGTGCATTGTATCCACACACACATGTAAATGTGGCTGTAGTGGACTCACCTATATCTAATATTCTATCTCCTGGCCGGTTTCGTCTCCATCCGTCCAGTTGTTGATTCTCAGTAAACTGGAGCCTTCGGTCATGGAACACTATACGCACAATGCTCTGAAAACCCAGTCAATGTTTCGAGTATTTATAGTGTAATCTATAAAGTCCATATTCTTAAAACAGCATGGAAATTTCCCTGCACCTACCTTTAAATATTGGCTGTTTCTGTTTGTACAGTCCACTAGTTTCATGTTAAGCAAACGGATCTCATAGGACTGACCTAGAGTGCATCACAGACCAGCCAAAAACAGAAAACCTTAGCAAAGAATACTTGTTATACGAACTAATCAGACACATCTGAATGGATTAAGTTGTGAACTAGGGGTTAGGAAGTTGAACTTGCCACCAAAAGGATGCAGGTTTGAATTCCCGAGCAGTAGCGTATACACAACTGAAGTGTACTCGAGTGAGACGAAATGTTTGTGTGTGTGTGTGCATGTAGGCCACATCAAAATTGTTCTCTGCATTTATTTATCCAGTAAAGTAAGGACATTTTATTTATATAGCACTTTTCTCAGATAAAAATCACGAAGTGTTTTACAAGGTGTAACCACAGATAAAAAACAAAAGCCAATAAAATCAACAGGATAAAACCCAACAGTATAAAACTACAATAAGAAGAATAAAAAAATCATATAAAATAGTCAAAACCTAAAAACGCTGTCAACAAAGCCTGTTTAAATAAATGTGTCTTCAGCTGTTTTTTAAAACCATCAACAGAAAACACACCCACAACCCTGAAGCAGTGGGCAGCCTAAAGTCGCGATGCTGGGGGGCATTCGGAGTTCGGTGTCTTGTTCAAGGTTCAGTTGTGAAACCCACTGTACTGGTATTCGAACCTGCAAGGCTTGGGTAGCAGGTCCAACTCCCAACGCTGAACCACAACTTTAAAATTGCAAGTGTCTCTACAATAATGAGAAAACAATGCTCCATGAATTGTTTTGTATTAACTTCTACCTTGATTCAGATAAGTCAGGGATTCATCCTGCAGTTTGACAGCAGGAGATGTAGCGGCACAAAGCACAGAATGGAATGGGACCATCTCCACCTCAGTCTGACAGTCTTCTTCATGATTCAGAATAGACGCATCTCTGGGAGAAAAGGAGCAACATTAAAATGACTAAAGATAAAAGAAAGTGCTATGACTGGTATAATTGGGGCAAAAATGCAATTTTGTTTTTTAATCAGCTCCCATTTTCAGTTTTTGTAGCTTAACCCTCCTATTATGGCAAAATGAAAGCGAAAAAGAGTCAGAAAGATGTGTTTCTTTGCAACAATGAGACAAAACACACACACACACACTCTCTCTCTCTCTCTCTCTAATATAAACATTGCGAGGCTTTACATATACGTGCACTGAATCATTATATTTTAATATGATGACTTTACCAAATAAGAAAACATTTTTTAAATCTTTGAAGATGGGTCGATTTGACCCGAACATAATACGACGGTTAAGATGAACTTATCGTTGTATCGTTTTAATATGGCAACTTCCGCTGCATGTTGTTCTTTTAAATAAACAATTAACAACTAATGTACGTCAAAAACATTTATAACAAGGATAAACGAATACAAGTCAGGTGAACATAGAAAAAAAGTTTAGCACAAGTTTTTGTGTCCAGGCTCCTGTTTTTTTTTTTTTTTTTTTAAAGCAATTTTATTTACCATTCGCTCGCGTGCCAAAAGCCATCAAGAAAACTCAGCCAATAACTCTACTACAAACAGACTAGATGCAATTAAGAATAACATAAAAAGGAATAAATACGTGACTCGATAAGACAACCAAAAAATAAACACGTGGCTTCTGACTTGCCTGAGGTTGCAGCTGCGGTCGTGCTGAGGAAAAGTTTCGGGAAGGCTGCTGTGCCAAAACAGCATCTTATCCGCCGCGAGCAGTGACACTCAGCAGTGTCGGGCTCGGGTCAGGGCCGCACACCGCCCAGGTGCTCTCCACAACCCGCCTTTTATGTCCGAAAGCCCCGCGTCAGGTGGCCCGTCGCTTCAGCCTCATCCTCTCTCACCTGCGGCGGCGCTTGTGTAACGCTCAGGGTGGGTTGTATTACTGAATGTTTAGTAAAAATGGTCACTCTATGAACCTGCTCCAGCATCGGGATTGCCAGACTCGGTTCAAAGGTCGGGAGAAAGTTGCTAATATGTCACTTTATCATAAAAAAACGAGATGTGGTGCACGCGCACGTTTGTTTGTGCGCAGCTCGCACGGGATTTCCACACACACATTTAAAATCTTGGTCGTTCTGTTTTTCCACACAAATTACACATAAAAAGTCACATTCTCTCTCATAAACCGCCAAACACGCTTTCACATACACACACTGCAAACGAAATAGTAATACAGTAATGAAATCACGGTTTGTTATCTTTATTTTACTAGGGCAAACAAAAGAATGTCAATGTCTCACAAGCCTTTAAAGAAAAAAATAACCCTGTACACTGGAACTGAAAATAAAAAAAATCATAAATACGAGAGTGCATCTGTGTACAAACACAACTTATAATCTAACATGCTTCGTGGCCGTGTATGACAGCAAAGCGTGGAGGTCAAGAGCCGAGGAAACAGAAGGCATTTTCAGGTCCTTCATCTTCATGAGAGGGTCAAACAAAACCACAAATGGTTTAAAGCAGTTAAAAGCCATTGGAAAGGACTGCGAGGGTACGCACACGTAGCATACCAATAAAAAGCCACATGCCCCAGTATATAATACTAAAGGAGAGTAGGGGCCTTGAGTACTAGCGCTCTCTGGTTCAAGGCCTTGGGACAGGCCGCCATTGTGGTCAACTCTGAAGCCCATTGACCGCTCTGCCTACTTCCTGTTTGGGCAAAATATTAATAATAGCAACAATACTGTATTTACAGACGGAGCAGATCGCTGACGTGAAAAGCCAAGCTAGTCGCGGCAGCACGGGATGTGTAATTGGTCGAATCATGCAGGCTAATTGTTCACGTGCAAAAAGTGCAACTGTTTGAATCCGTTTGTCTTTGTGGTCTGAAGCAAAGACAACAGTTATGTACAAAATACCAAGCGTTACCGTTCCGAGAAAAATGTCGAGCTGCTTGGAGAACTCAAAAACAGAACTTGAGTTCGTTAGCTGGACCCAAAAAAAAAAAAAAACCCAAATCCCAGTTCATTTGGAGTGGAGTTCTTCAGCGGGACCAGATGGTTTCACTGGTGTTAAACATATGCTGAACTCGCAGCGCCATGCCTAACAATATACATAGTAAGAACGCCGCTAGACACGTAACAGCCAGATCTGAAAACCACAAACAAACGTAAGGCATATACATTTACATTTTAAAAAGCCATCACATTGCTCTAAGAACAGTGTTCATTTCATTCGTTTGCTTCTCAAAGCTCCTGGTGAAAACATTTTGTGAAAAACACGGAGAAAAGAAACTACATTCAGAAATAGGTTTGAGCATTCTAGAGTTAGGCCCAAATTTGAACAAACATTGATCAGAAAAACAACTTTACAACCTATCAGGGGAGGGGGGATAAATATCCAAAACACAACTTTGTGGCTTGTGGTATTGCGGCTGGTCATGAACCAGCAGGTTGTTTGCATTGCAAAAACAAAAACAAAAAAACGACAAGAATGTTCCGTTTTGAAATTGTACATTTTTGGTCAGGATTGCAGCCAAACGTTCGATTGACTTAATTTAGTGTATTTGTCATGAAATGTTTATCACTCGGCCAGCCAAATGATCCAGTAGATATTCAAGCGTACAGGTTTCTCCAACCCATCTCCTCTGGCTTAAAACTAATCCCAAAAAAAACTCCACTAAACCTGCAAACGTGAATAAGTTATTTAATTAATTATTTCCCTCCTCAGAATAAAAGCGTGTTTCTAACAACCAAGGAGGAAGAAAAAAAGCATCTGTTTCCTATCTAAAAGCCGCATGCAGATTCATCACTCCAAACCCATTTACATTCAAGTTCTGCAGATGGAATGGTGCAAATGTAAGAGTTTCAGAATTTGGATGGACCCAAAGATGACATCAGATTGTGGTGAGCGCCACTTCCCCTTGAAAGAACCCAGTATGGATCTGAAGAAGCGATACAAAAAGATGTGGGGAGGCACGGCTATGTTCTGAAATGCACGTGTGTGTGTGTGTGTGTGTGTGTGTGTGTGCGCGTGTGGCTGACAGGACTAGCTGTGTGAAGACACGTCGGAGGAGCTGCTGCTGTTGCTGTTGGTGGTCTGCGCTCTCTTGATGTACAGATTCAGCAACTTCATCTGTGGAAACAGAACAGAAGGTCAGTTTAAGCTCAGTAACGTTCATTGGTGATCGGATGCAAAAACAATATATGTATATACAAGGCCTTAAAACACTCGTAAAATATTTAAACAATGTTTTTACAAAAAGTATTTTATATTAAATTATATTTAATTTAATCATATTATAACACATTTTATTTAATTGTACTTTAGGAATAGATATAATAAGATATCTAAGTGTGTGTGTGTGTGTGTGTGTGTGTGTGTGTTTCCACCTGCCCAGTATATATAAGATCTATATACATTTTAAAAACGTTTTTAAATAAAATTAAAAGTTGTCAAATTAATCAAAAGAATAATTAGACATAAAAACAAAACTATAGAAGGTAAATAAATTTTATAAATAAGACTAATAAGATAAGATTTGATAAGAAAAATTCATCTGAATACAATACATATAATTGTGTATGTCTGCATACATGCATAGATACCACCCTAAAATAGTTATTACGTAAATATATTAAAAATATTATATGATCATAAAATATCAACAATATCATCACACCACAAACCCATATAATGTGAATTTGGCTGACATAAATCAGACAAAACGTTGAAAGAGATAAATATGGGACATAGTGAAAAGCTGGACCTTGCTTCCGGTCAGCTGGGCCAAAAACGGTTTCAGCTCTTCTCCAATCACAGAGTAAATGGCCACCAGACAGAAGACGCTGGCTTTGCGCACACTGCTCTCCGTGTTATCATAGCCCTGAGGATCAAGATACGGGTGGAACGTTTCTTACAAAGGTCAATCCACACGACTAACAACTGTAAATGAACCGCTCACTTGTAAGAGGCCTGGAATGATGTCGGCCAGCAGCTGGTGCAGGGATTCCTTAGCGATGCGCTCCACCACTTTGGTCTGCATCTTGATGGCAGCGAGGTTGATGGGGTAATCTGCCGTCTGCACGATGGGACACAGCACCTTGGTGCACTGCTCGGGATGAATGGAGCTGGCCAGCGTGACGGCAGCTTCTTCAGCCGCCCTGACCACCTGTGTGAAGAAGACCAGCTTAGCACCAGAGAAGAAGACGTCACTATGAGCAATAATTGACTTTTACTTTTTATTGAAACATTTCATAGAAGTGGATGATTGAGGACCATTGGCCTCAATTAGATGTTCATTTTGGTTACTTTGGAAGCTTTTGGGCCTACCATTGAAGAGGTTTAAGCAATCCTGTGTGTGTGTGTGTGTGTGTGTGTGTGTGTGTGTGTGTGTGTGTGTGTGTGTGTGTGTGTATGAGAAAGTGAGTGAGTGAGAGAGAGAAAGAGAGAGCTTCAAACCTCTTTATGAGAGTCTTTGTGGGCTTCTAAGGTTTTCATAATGGTAAGTTCTGCATAGTTCTTAAAGCGAGCAGGTTGGTTTCTCAGGATCTCCTTTAGAACCCGTATAGCCAGTGCGCGGACTGTGTGCTGAAAAACACAAGAACAGATTTAATTCAAAATCCCACAAGCTCTTCAGACATTAAAAAGCAATCAAATTGCGTTTTTTGATGCATCACTCACGTCTTTGTCTCCAAGCGTTTCCAGCAGAAGCAACAGGATGGTTTTGAAATGTTCGTCCCACACGGCCAGACTGTCTTCACGTGTGATCTTCAGCAGCTCGATCAGCGCCCCCTTCCTCTCCTCCACTCTCTCGTTGTGATTGGACAGTTCTTTCAGCAGGTCTGCCACCATATCTGAGCGATTCACAACAGCTCCAATCAGACGACAGGTCAACATACTTCTAAACCAATCATCTGCTGTGTTTGATTCTCAAACTCAAAGTTGAATATCAAGCCAAAACAAAACACATTCCTGGACAAATCAAACAGAATTAAAGCATTTTGAGGACAGACATGATTATTAACCCATAACTTGAATTAACGTATGATTGAAGTTAATCCTTAGTTTCCCTAAAGTAACTAATTCCTAAATTTGAGTATAAACATACTAATATAAAAAGAAAGAAAGTGAAGAAAAGTGAGTGAGATTTTCAGAGATTCTAAAATATAAATAAAATGTAAAAAAAAAAAAAACCCAATCAATCATAGAATTCATAGCATTTGTAGAAAATGTCTTTTCATGCTGTGATCTTCACCAGAAACCACATCACAACGATTTCACCATCCAGTGAAAAAGCATCTTAAAGGTTAAGACCGTTCCTGCTCTTGGTTAGTTGTTAAAGACTTTTTATCCTACATAAGTAGCTCGGGTCAAACAGTCTGGGCTCCTGTGATGATTTTACACTAGGTTCTGTTAGTCGGTGCCAAGCAGAATCAAGCATCATCACTTTCCATTCAGGATGCCTGGGATTAGTGAATCTCCTGTAGAAGTGTTATTACGTGACCCTGTTAGTGTGCGAGCTTATTCAGACGGAGGAGGAAAATGAAGGGATCTAAAGGATGAGGTGAAGAGATAAAAGGCAACAGTCTTGGGGACTGTCTGTGCTGCTCTTTACCAGGAGAAAAGCCCTTGGGCAGAACCATCTTGCCGTCCACACAGTCTTGTCGACGGCCTGTGAAATGAAAGGGTCACAGCAACAGATGGAATGACAAAAAAACTCCACTAAGAGCTAGAAGAAGTGTCTGTGAAGGTGTCCACCACCTAAAGAGTCCAAAAAGCACTTATCGTCTGTTTAAATCAAGCATTGTGAAAGCAATAAACCGACAGAAAACTGACAAACACACAGTAAAGGAGAGCAAAAAAAAACAAACAAAAAAAACCCACTCACAATCACGGAACTGCTCCACATCATCATCGAAGACGGCTTCTTTCAGAGCGCTTTTGTCGTAAGCCGTGATTGAGTCACTGTAGCCATATGGAGCAAACTCTCGTGACCGTGGCACAGCGAAAGATCGTGGTGATGGAGTGTTGAGCAGAGACGTCTTGTTGTCTAAAGCGGTTCGGCCTCCTTCCACTACATCCAATCCCAACCTTGTGTCGGACCCAGGAGAAGCCGCTTCCCTCCCCGGCTGGAAAAGCAAAACGTTTCTAGTTAGTTTATTTATAATACAATAAGGAGTCAATGGCTCTTTCTAGAATCGTTATTTGTATCTTTGTGTCACACTGTAAAGACTCACAGCGTCGTCCTTTTTGGCATCTCGTCTGATTGGTTCATTCAGGTCTTCTTGACTGCGATAGCTGAAGCTCTGGATGGCTTCGGTGACTCCACGGAGCGAGCTGAAGATCTCGTCCGAGTTCATGTTCTCTGTGTCATACTCCAGCATGCTGAAATAGAAAATGAACTATTAAACAACGAGCATTTTTAGAATGACTAGTGAAGCACATGCGCAAATAGATCATCATGGCATTATGTTCCAAAGTCATCTAAAATAAAAAAAATTTCGGAAAATGAAGATTGTTAGCCTTAAATTACCAAACAAATCAGTTATTTGCTACATTAAAAAAACAGGTTTGAATAGAAATGGAACATTTGAATCACAGTACAATTCAAGTCCACAAAAAGCAAAAAAAAACAATGAATTCTGGTGAATTGGGACAGTTCCTACAAGAGGAGACAACTGCTGTTCTGATGAATATGTGTGCGGTGAGCGTATTCACAGACTTACTTAGTCTGTTTCTCACTCTTGAGGCCAATAAAACTGAATTTTGTCCCAAATAAGTAAAAATTATTAGGCTTAGGTAAAAAGATTTGTTTTTGTATATTTTGCCCAACTAAACACCTGGTCCAATTAACCAGAATTGACTGCATATACATACGTGTGTGTATAATATATACAGCATAATTATATGCATACACACATATAGTGATTAAACTTGCATGATGCATATTCCGTGTCATGCATTACAAATTCTCATTACAGAAGAAATCCATTGACAAATGTGCTTGAAATAACCACAATGCACAACCAATACACATGCATCGATTTTTCTGTGATGCACATCAATCGCAGGAAGTGTGTGAGAACCCAAGCGTCCATCCAGCCCCTCCTCCCGGCGACAGTTACCTGGGTGAGATTGCGCAGCGGAAGGTCCTGAGGGGAGGGGCGGCAGGTAATGAGGTGTGAGACAGAGGAGGAGCAAGAGGAGGAGGAGGAGGAGGGGCAGAGGCGGGTTTAAGCAGCCCATCCACGCCCCAACCCCACAATCGACTGTACCCACAGACAGGCCACAGAGAAAAGGAAGACAGAAAGAAACAAGAGTTGTCCAGTCGATGTGTTGTGGTTAGTAGCATGGGTTAATACGATAAGGCATGGACCAGAAACCCCTAGATTACTTTGCCTTCAGAGACATTCATACGAAGATTCTCTTTGTGACATGCATTAAAACACAAAAAAAAATCTCAACATTCTACGTCAAGGGTTTCGGGTTTTCCAAATACAGTGACAGGACAACAATACAGCAAGTCGGTTAGAAAATAGGGTTAAAAATCCTGAGAGCTGGAGAAAGGTGTTGGGACAACATGCTTTGGTGTGGTGGAAGGCTTCTGAAATGAAAGGCTTGGTTACCTGGGCGACAGTCCACCGTGGGAACAGTTAGTGGGGGACGTGAGAGGACTGGCCCTGCTGGTGGGGTGTCGGGGAGGCGTTCGGGCCATTGTATTGCTTGGAGAACTCTGATCAGGAAAAAACCCACAGCGTTATAATAAGTCATATTGCCTGAAATCAACGTACTCAAACACAAATCTGTTGGTCTTACCACACTGCTGGTGTTGCTGGAGTTCTTCAGGTGGTTGTGCAGGAGCTTGGAGGCTCCATCGTAGAAGGTTTTGGGCAGAGCGCCCAGCAGCGTAGTGAACTCAGGAGTGTTCAGCTCAAAGAGTGAGATCAGCACCACCTGGGCAGCCTGCACGACACAGCACACACACCTCATGAGATCCACACCACGCCCGTGCACTTCCTGTTGCTGATGTGTCTGTCAAACATGCTGGAGACGCCAGAGGAGGCAACTTTGGTAAGAAAGAGGAAGACTGTGAGTAGCTGTGACTGCTTCACGCTGAGGACGAAAAAGAGAAAACACACAGAGTTTCTACCGAGTATGGAAAGTCATGTTAAATGTGTTCATGTTTTATTAAAAATTTCCGTGTATTTAGGTCAGCAAATTTAGTTCTTTTTGTTTTGCAAGTTTTAATTTACTGTATAAAAGAAAAATATTTCACATTTTTTTTAATATTGCACTTCATTGCGCGAGGACTCAACAACAGTCAAAAACATATACTGTATATGTAAATCAAAAACATAATAATTATGGAATGATTTATATGAATATTAAGCTACAGTAAAAACAAATTAGTTTGTTGTGTAATAGTTGTGCGTATTTAAACCTTGACATTTTTTATTGAACAGCATATGCTTATTGTTGCAAGAAAACGCTTGGAAATTCACAACAGTGGCATATAATGTTTAACAATATTAAAACATTTAATTCCGCGACAAAAGCAGTGAATTGAAATTGTGTGTGCGAAAATAAAATTGTGAGTGCGAATCGGTTCTGTTTCATGTTAAAACACATGCACACACGTCACTTCACTCATTCACACTCCGCTATTCTGCACAATCGGCGATTTCTTTTTAAAAAAGCAGTGGAACGTTATCAGCATTTAATGTAGAAAAGTCACAAAACAGAGAATGGTCATTAAAGCGTATTTCAAGATGAAAAATCTGCTCTCCTTGGTCTAACAAACAAAGAAACAGTAAAAGATTCCTGGCCACGCGGTATTGGCGAAGATTAGCGTGAGAAGAGGTCACACGGTTAGGCGCAGCGTGCTGGTTGTTGGTTAGACCGTTGGCTTGGCACTACCTGCTTGCACCTCTCCTCCAGGTGACCTTCTCCTGGAAGCAGGGCTGTGGTGCACGACCTGCCTGACAAATCCTCACATGCCCAGTTATGAAGAGTCTGGACCAACAGGAGTTACAGGGACAACAGAAAATCAACGAGTAACGGATGAGGACGTATCGCTCGGACACAATTAATTGGAAAAAACAACCTGCAAGAAGCTCGATCAACTGACCTCAGATCAAGGGCTCGCAAACTCACTAGCATGAAACTACCAAAATAAGATTTTCTGCACAAATTCAATTATTTAAAAATCAAAATACGAATTTAAAAATATATTTAAATGAGACAACGGATATGTGTTTGAATGCAAGCTTTTCCTAAAAAATAACTGCGTCCTGTTTAATCTCAAGTGAGTCTCGGCATGATTTTGGTTGGAGCTTTTGAGTTAAATATAAGAACATTTTGCATTCTAGTCACTCTATGTGGAAATATGGACTAGATTTAGTCTTTTATTCTGGTTACTTGGATTAAATCCAGAATATTCAACTCTAACATGAGCCCTTAGATTAAATCGAGCCCTAATGAATCTGCAGCCCTTAGATTAAAATCTAAACGTTTTGCGAGCCCTGATATTCAAAGTATATGAAGTACAGTAGCAAAACCAGATTCGTGAAAACGTGAGTCAGACACGGAGCATTATCATGTGACTTCTTGAGACCCACCTTTCTAACATCAGAGCTCTTGGGTTCTGTGGTCCAAGTGATGATGCGTGATACAGCCAATCTCGTCTCACTCGAGTTCACAAAGTCTCCGGGGTCCATCTGCCGTGCCAGAGACTCAATGTATTTCAAGATGGCCACCTTTACCTGTGAAGACAATCAGGGAGATGCGGTATTTAGGGGTCACGCAAAGAAAGCAAAGGTTGGCGAGGGATTTCAAAAAATACCTTAAGATTTGGGGTTTGAGTTTGGTCAACAATAAACCTCATCAGGATGTTGAACTGTTGATCGAATGGGAACGATTCCCTAAAACAGGCAAACGAGGAAAAATAAAAATAATAATTTTCATGGCACATAATACATTCTGCATTGTATAAAAAAGAAACTGTACATTTCATACATCTGATAACATATAGAAATTGTAATAAAATGTTTCAAAGCAGTATTATGTTTCACAGCACATCATGCCAGCATTGTTCAAAGCGTTTGAATAAAAAATAAAAATGTAAATGTTCATCAATTCAGGGAAAAAAAACTATTAAAATACATCAATTGAAATGACAGGATATTTAATTAATATATAATATTAATTAAATATGTTTATATAGGAAGTATGTGTTCATGACGACAATCTTGAACTTGGTTTTAGAATGGCTGCCTTATAATCACTTTAGATCTTTTGGACTAAATCATCATCTACTCGTTTAAATTGTAATGTTATGAGACCAGAGGTGTGGCCATGAGCACGTCCTCCTAAAACAACCAAACCATGAACTAACCGAGTGATGTCCAGTGCTTTCTGCACTTTGGCTTGCACTGAGCCCAGGAGGTCTGCACCCATCTTCTTCAACAGCTGAGTGAGCAGCACAAAGAGCCAATCCTGCAGATCTTCCCTGTGAACGGTGATGAAGTCCACTAACGTCTCCAGGAACATGCTGAACACCTAAACACAGCACAGCGTCGGGACTTATTCAAGATCCATAAATGGAATTTTCTAAATGTATCCATGTCAAGTTAGGCAAACGCATACAAAATAATTATATAAAACATCCAGTAATTGTCAGACACACTTACTCTCTAATAAAATCCACACCGATGCAGAACATGCGAAACAGGGAGAAAGAATAAACACATTCCGTTAGTGCAAAAGTATTCCACATTCTTTAGTTTCACACAAAAACAGTTTGACAGCCGTATAACTGAATCTGGAGTGATGAAAGACAGCCATTGTTTCTATTTTTGTGGCGTGCTCCATCAGTGTGATGTAAAGAACTGTGCTTACCTTGCTGTGAGGATCCGCAAACATCCTGGTGAAAATCTCACACAGCCTCTTTAGCTCAACACGACTGAAAGCACACACAAAAAATACATCATTCAAATACAACGCTTCCTTACGAAAAGACACTGCACCTTTTCAAATACACTATTTACACAAATAGACAATTGTTATAAATGTGGTATTATAACTGTGTAACAAACACATTTCACTACATGTTGTACCACGTATAATATGCATGTGACGAATAAAATTTGAATGTGATTTTGAATTATTAAAATACACCAGTTATCAACAAGGAACACTGCTCATTTAAATTCATCAACTATTTGTACAAAAAATATACTATTTATACAAATAGAAAAATTAAGCATTTCTTTATGGTAAAACCCAAGCTGGCAACATGGTACTACCGTTACAAAGTAACTTTGAAACAACATTCTGTCTGGTCTTGTAACAGTCTGGATTTGTAAATACTTGTTTATTTTACGTTTTTCCTTTTTTACGCTTTGTTTAATCTATTTTGCTCTGCCTTTTTGAAACATTGCGGTGTTAAATTTAATTTCGATTTTAGAAAATAAAACCTCAAAGAGCATCCAGTTTTTCACATTTCTTGGTGTTATTTGAGCCTCCGTTCAGAACGAGTGAAATACATAAGTGCTTTTAAAATTGGACACTTTGCAAAATTTTATGTAACCCTGTTAAAATTATTAGCTTTAAATAATTATATTTTTATATAAATATAATTTTAATAATTATGAGGTTATCTAATAATCTAAAATTAACCTAAAACTAAAAAATAAATAGATAAGAGATCGTTAGAAATAAAGTATAAATAGTTCGGGTGGAAATGATTGACGTGCAATTCGTATCCAATCGGAGTTTAGTCTGAACGGAAGTCCCGCCCCACCGCATGGAACACGGACTGGCGGCGGCCATGTTTGTTTTCGTTCGGGAGAAACGTGAGCACAATTGCGTGTTGCAAAGAGAACGGGAGGAAAGAGAGAGAGCGTTGAACTATTTTGATGATATTTGCATGATTCAGGGGTGAAAAAGATTGGTGAGTACAAGTATTTTGTACTGTGTATTGAAAAAGAAGTTGTAAAGAGTTGTTGATGTGATTATGGAAATTGATATATCTGTAATACACTCCGATATGTGTTTGTATATATCTGTGTTGAATTGATCATAATACCTGCCGTTACGTGTGCAGGTCAAGTCTTTTTCGTGCGTGTGTATGGATGTTCCCTGGTTGAATCTGCAAATATTATTTGTGACGATGACGACGATGATGATGATGGCGAGCCTACCCAGTGAGATGACAACCGTGAATTTCCTTTAACGTCCCAACGTGAAGGAACAAGTAGGAATGTTCTAATTTCTTTCCACAAGGAATATTTTTCATTTTTTCCGGTTTATTTCCAAATTTTCCCTGGACGGATTATTTTGTTTTTGGAGAACTCAACTAAGTTGATTGAACTGTTTTTCCTACTGAACTTTTGCGGAAACCAATCGGAAGGTTCTATGTTGACGTGTTCAAAGAAATATCTGTGATTTCATAATTTGATTGTATGAATGTTCAAGGTGTTATTTGTGTTATACATACTAGTGGGTGAACCCAAACCAAGCCAAACCCTAACCTAACTAAATAAGTTATCTTTTTCTTTGTGAGAGTTGTGAAACTGGGAATTTACGTTTGTTAATTTAATTTATTTTGAAATTGACCATCGTTTAATCTAATTTTAGAAAAGGGTATTTAGTTTTATTTCTTTTAGAATTCATAAATCTTTTTATTAATAAATATTTTCTTCTATGTACTCAAATTG
The DNA here is from genome assembly GCA_017309775.1 of Paedocypris sp. Pulau Singkep. Lineage (NCBI taxonomy): Eukaryota > Metazoa > Chordata > Actinopteri > Cypriniformes > Paedocypris > Paedocypris sp. Pulau Singkep. The sequence goes on along the minus strand of MU204278.1, from coordinate 5,434,182 downwards.
TTGTTGCTATTATTTTCCACCTCCATAGCCGAACCTACTGGCCTAGAATATATAGCTAAAGTGTAAATATAATTGATATATATCTATAGATAAAATATATATTTAATTTGACACACGTGCTACATTTACTCAAGTCTTCAAGGAATCGGTGACTTTTGACTTGTGATTTTAACAGTAAGGTATACTGAAGTATGGTTTTCAGGTACTCTTTACACGACACTGAAGGCCCTCACCTGAGAATGCGCTGACTCTTCAGAAGGTTCTGCAGGCCCAGCAGCCCTTCCTTCCGCTCAGACCAGTTGGAGCTAGCGCAGTGATTCAACACCTCCGCCACGTCTTCCGTCTGACGCAGGTAGTGAGGGATCCCTCCATTCCGCGAGCTGTACGAGCGCTCCGAGCAGGCGCTGGATGCGTCGCTGTTAGCATCGTCATCGGACTCATACCTCCGTCTCAAAGGTTTGCGCTGAGAGGAAACATTTTGGTAAAGTCACACACCATCACTTAACCACCTTATCATGCTAGTTTGAAAAAGTCACTTTAAAAGACAAAAAGCCATGCTGTACCACACAACAAGAATAAGCCACGAGCACACGGCACGTCAACTTTAATTTTGTAGAAAAACGTAAGGATTGAGCCGGATAAAGAAACAGATTTTGCTTGGGGATGTGTGTGAGTGATGCGTCCGTCTCGGCACTGGAGTGTAACTGCATAATGCATTAAGTGTTTTTGTCAAGCCGTTGTGAATAATTCAACCTGTCGTGCAATTTCCAGCAGATGGCGAAGCATTAAAAATCATTGGCGTTCCTGTCTGCCGTACAAACATGACGTAAATGAAGAGTCGCGAGGGGTAATTACATCTACTTATGCAGCACAGGGTGAGGCCGAACACCTTTATAGTGCTCAATCCTGCTTCCTCATGTGGTAAATGAAAAAAATATTCATTCCAAGTCAATGATGAGCAAACAAAATCGAGATATTCACGTTCCATTAGTGAAATTCTAATCGCTTGTGGAGCTTGAGCAGGAAATGAGAAGGTGAATGAGACGGTCATTAACTAGTGTAATGAATGAAGCGCAAACGTTGGCGTGAACCAAATGCATTTGTTATTTGCGTGACAGTCCATGATGGAATAAGTCATGATTAGTGAATTTTATTCATGATTAGTGAATAAAGATGAAGTACAAGCAGCATATGAACGGAAGCACTACCTTATTCCTGGAGTCTCCTAACAGCTGAAGATAACCAACAAAAAAGGAAGAGGACAGAGACGCAGACGTTTCAAAGAAAGCAACGATTATGCAGAAATGTACCATAAAAATGCAACTTTTCCTAAAAATGTATAACAGTACCATCACTTGAGAAGCATTATAATAATGGTTCATTAGAACAAAAAATATATATTTTTTTATATATTTTTATCAAATGTTTGTTCTTTTTATTTTGAAATCTGTCGTACGTTTTTAATAAGACGCCAAATACCATGAAAAAAGTACTGTATACCGGTAATTAAAATAAATAAAATAAATAAAAGAATAATACAAAGACATGAAAAAAAAAGAAATTCATTTTAGATTTAGAACTGAATTAATATATTACAAATACATATTATTTTGTTTACTTGTCATCAAGTAAAATCACAAAAGTAATAAAAAAAATGTATTACTGTCCTTATGGGGGGAAAAGGAAAGATTTTTACCAGAGCATCAGCAACAGCAGCTTCTACTTCAGTCCCCGTGTTTAAAACCCTCATTGCATTGACTGATGCAGAAATTCGGGCCTGGTGGATCAGACCAAACCGATCTGTGCAAAAAAAGACAGATTGAGTTTTATATCGAGATTAATATTGAAAGTGATTGATATCAAAAATAAAAGTGATGTCTTAAAAAATAAGCAATGGATTAAAGTAATATGTAAAAATGGCAAACATTTTACAGACTAAATGATATATTGTAAAAACCTCTTGAATATAAACACAAAAAAAAAAAGAATTTTACATCAGACAATTAAAAAAAAAATAAAAATAAGTAATTTCACAAAATGTCATGAAAGCCTGTGTGTTCTGAACACGACACAACACATTGAAAAATTAAACAGCCACTCAACTAAAGCAAATAAAATAAAGATTGTTCATATTTCACCCAGAAAAAAAGTTGACGAGAAAAATGTGCCATCTAGAAGTCAGATGATGAAGAAAAAGCAAACACGCCACCAACCGAGTGTAACTACCCACTCAAGCAAACACACCAAAACTTTAATGTGGATGAATATAAAGTCAGCAAATGAACATGTCTGTGAAAAACAAGTGATTTCTCAATCACAAAAAAAAAAAAGAAAAAGCAATTATGAATAATTAGAAATCCCATGATCGCCGTGAACCAAGAGTAATTTAGTTTGATCTGGCAACACCATGTTGCCAGCACAACAAAAAGAAAACAAAAGGCATGCTGATGTTATTAGCCTGTCTAAAGGTCAGAGCAGGGGTCATGCAGGTCACCTGACTGGCCCACGGGTTCAGTCGTGGACAGAGCACTGGTAGAGCGAGAGTGGCGTCGGGAGGCTGGAAGTGGACAGGAAGAGGAATAGCGACACGAGGAGAGTTAGTGCTACACTACAAACACTGAGGGACAGCGGTGGAAGAAACACAAGTCTGATTAACTTCATCACAAAACAAAAAAGACCGTACAACTCTCAGTGTTTATTGTTAAAGATAAATAAGTCGGTGATTAAATCTTGATGTGCACCTGATGAAAAAAATACCTGGTGTGCTAAAACGGATGGATCATGTTGTCGTGGCCTTAAACCACGGAGGTGTCCGATTTTGCAGTTACAGCAAAAATCACGAAAAATAAGACGGAAGTTCTGTCGGCTGAAGAGCAAGACGCAAGTCTTTGCAAAGGAAGCATTTAATTTGTATCATTTATGAAAAATATTGGGTGCGATGCTTGGGTGAGACGTGTCCCTTTTGTTAGGACACGAGGACAAAAATAAGTAAATATTTAGTCAGAACATATGCGAAATCTCAAACACTAAATCGTGTAAAAAAAATATATAATGTTTCATTTTTACCCTTATTGCACTCCTAAAAGCCCTAAAATGAAAATTTTAAAAAGAATATAATTTCATAGCTCCGGTCTCAGGAGGTTAGAGAACATATTAGTGCATGCAAAGACAGAGTCACATCCACATCCAGAAAGCACCTAATTGAGCCTAGAACAGCAGGCCTTCCAGGTTAGGATGGAGGCTAACTTCGGTCTAGATCCCATCACCCGCCATGTGTCCTCTACTCACCGAGTGGAGTAAAGCCCCGAGCGGGACTGGTGTCGCGGCTGCTCTCGCGACTGGTGTCCCGACTGCACCCCTGACTCATGCTGGGGCGCGGGATGCGACTGCTCCGGGCTAGCGTGCGATAAGAAGAAGTGGCAGGAAGAAGAGCTTTACCACACAGCCTGGCTGTTAGAACACATGTTAGTGTGTTAGTGAGCATGTGGGGCTGGAGAAAGAGAACGTGTGCGCGTTGAACACAGTTTGGTTGGTTTTTCCTGGGACTTTTATGAAAAAAGTGTTGCACAGTTAAAGCAAAAGACTCGGGCAGAAATGTTCGATTAAAGTCGAGACTGTGCCGAACATGCAATGGGAAAAAGAGCAAAGTCGGTTTCTCTTTTAAATCTGGAGGTTTTGCAATAATAAAACAATCGCAGCAGCATAATGCAACACAACAATGATTAGAATCTGTGTATATATTACGTATCATGAATAAACAATACTAGTCATTTGCTGCTGAATTAGCTTGGTAAACAACAACAACACACACACACACACACACACACACACACACACACAGCTTTACACTGTAGTTCCATTTTAAATAAACTTTGAAAAACTACTGTCTTCACTTTATGAAAACAAACTCTTATTAACTCTTTTAAAAAGAGTAGATTTTACAAAGCACGAATATATAAAAAATATAAAGTTTTCTTTTTTATTTATAAAGCATTATATACATTTAAAAAAAAGAAAAAGTAAAACAACACTGTAAAACCAAAATAAAACTGTTGAAAGTCCATCTTTAATGTAATTACCCAACAGCATACTAAAAATATCAATAAAAAATGATATTATGCTAGAACAAACAGCGATTCATCAAGCACTAAATGAGATGATGTCAAATTATGTAAAATGTTCCTTTTTTACTAAGCATGAAGAAAAACTAATGACGTTGTTTTTTTACAGCCCGTCCATTGTTTATCCATTCATTTTCTAGCGGTCATCTGGGGCTGCAGCCTGAGCAGTTATTCCCAGACCTTCTCCTTTAGTATTTCTCCAGCTTTATGAACACTGTCATATCGGACACATGCCTATCAGTTATGACCCAAAGCTCATGACCACATGTAAAAGCTAAATAACCACTCATTTCAGAGCTTTACCTTTCAGCTCAGCTCTTTAATTTTGACTAAAGTAGACCAGTACACAGACCGCATAACGTTATTCCAAAGCCTTAAATGAGATTATACACATTATAATAACCAATCAACAAGCACCTGCCAACTCAGTGGTACCCAATGGGGTAGGCACAGACACTGCTGGGTGGAGGGTTAAAATAAAAAAAATATGCATTAATTAAAGGATATGTGTTCCTGTATAAATTATATGTGATTCCTGATATGTGTATAAATTATTTGTTAGTATGTAGCGAAATGCTGTATATTCTGGGAGGGGTTAATAGAGTTTAAGGGGGCGTGGCCAAAAAAGAACCACTGTGCTAACTGAAGCTGTAATGGTGCTGGCCGTACCTGTGGCCAGTCGGCTGGGGCTGGTATCGCGGCTGCAGCCCTGGCTTCGGGGGATCCTGGAGTACTTCTCGGTGGGTGTAGTTGGCGCAGTTGCCCGAGGAATTCTGCCGTAAGCGTGGCCTAAGAGTTTTCCGGGAGAGCTGGATCGGCTGCCAGCTAGAAGAGAGCGTAGAAGCACGGTTCTTAAACAACGGGCCCATATCGCCCTCTGCTCGAGTACATTTAAAGACCATTTAAAATTTTTAAATCAATATAAAAAATAATTTAAGTTTTGAAGCAACCAAGCACTACTGGGCAACCACTAGACTAGGTTTCTGCCATTTAGTTACAAACATCATACCTACATTTACATATAGGTAAACATTTCTATTGAAATGACATTATTTTCATTTAAAAACAATTTCTCGTATATTTATGATTTACTTGAAAATTTGTAATCAATAAATGAATGTTAATATAAAAAAGGGGCTTAATATATTTATAAAGGGTTTATTATAATAACCCCAAAGACATAATTAATTATATATACAATTATATATAATTATAATAATCATAATAAGTAAGAAATATGACTACAATGATTTCGAGGCTAATAAAAAAAAAAAGAATCTTTTCACAAAAAAAAACAAGGATTCAAGTCAACAACTGCTTAGAGAAAATGTGCAAAAATGTACAAATGAGTAAATAATCCCAAGCATACAGACATACAGGCCAAAGCCACGACAATGAAACTGGTTCTCCATTGGACCAGAACAACGTTCGCTAAATCACTAGCCAACAATGATGCAGTGACGTGATTCATGCATGGCTCTCATCTCACAAGCGTTTGTCTGATGAACGGAGCTTACCACTAGTGGGATTAGCCGATCGGGATCCTTGTGTATGTAGGCAAGGCAATGGAAGGTGAAAAGCAGTTACAAAAGACGCTGGGTGTGAAGCATGGTTACCCAGCATGCATCAGGCAAACACTTGAATTGGCCACATTTAGCAAGATGCCAAACTGGGTTGTGAAAACGTTAAAACGGACAACAACGACAACATTGTGAGTGTTTGCAGGCCAGTGAGCCGCACAAACACTCAATCAAGTGATGGTTAAGAAGAAAAACTAAACGTATGAATTATAAATGAAATCACATTTCACATTAGTTGCTTCTCTAGAAATATTGATTTCATTTTCTTAAAAATTATAAGGAATAATACATTTACAATGCTTGTTATTCAATGTCCGAATTTCAAAAGAGAATTAAGATAGTGTATTACAAATAATTTTGACTGAGAACGTTATTGTTTAAAAAAAAATAGAGCCAAGTATAAAAATACTACATTACAATCTAACACATTTTATGAATACATGCATAAACCTATTTTATATATTATACACAGTTACAATGTTCACTTTCAGGATGTTCAGTTGTTACAATGTCTATGTGATTTTAAATCTTTGTTGTTTTTTAGTTGTTGATTTTAATTCTACTTGATTATAATCTTTCAGTAACTAATAAAAATATTGTAGAGCTAAAAAGTGAGGTTTGGCTTGTGTTTTCACCGGATAAGATGGTGATGAGATGATGAGAGGGTGAAGTGGAAGACTCACGCTGAGACTGCGACACGACTTTAGCTCTGCTCCGGCCGCGACTGTCTGTCACGGAGCCACTCGCCACGCTCCCGGAGTTCTGTCTTCTCGTGCGCACACGACCTGCCCATCATAACACAGAAAGAGGGAAATGAAAAAATCTTGGAATTACTTCTAAATTGAGCAAATAAAAACCTTCAACAACAGTAAACAGACACTGTGGTTGGACAAACAGATTTTCCTGGCCAATTAAAACAGACCATTTCACTGATCGATTGACGTGTTGAATTAACCGATAAAGTTGTGGTTTGCGTCATAAACAGGTTTGGAAAGAGAAGAACACGTTCCGAATACACTTGCACACAGAGTTCCTCATAAAGTTGTCACCAAGGGCCAAATCTAGCCAACAAAAACATGGCAAGGTCAAATGAAGATCAGAATCTAACAAAGGAGCTCATCACAAGAACACATTTCATTAAAAACCATAGATGAGATTTTCCTTCTCTTTTTGTCTGACAATGAATTAAAAATTGCAGAGTTGACAGTTTGGGTTCACAAGGCTTTACACCGAAGACCAACAAAATAAAACTGAAAAAGTAAAAAATGAAGAATAAAGCTATGTTGCCATTTTTATGCGAGCATTTTGATTGGCTGACAGAGCACATGCTTCTCATTCCACTGTGATGTCATGACTGAAATGAATTGAAACAGATTTAATCATGAAGATTTCCTGATTTGGCCTGTGGACTGCTATTGAGGAATCCTGGTCTAGTGACGCTTGTGTTTTATAACGGAAGAATCACATCATGCAGACAGGTCATGCAGACCACTGACATGGCCAGATCAGAAGACATTCGGTTGATATTCTACAAAACTGCTTGATTCCCTGAGCTGTACACAAACCTGGACACACACACACACACACACACATATTAATGTACATACATCTTACCATCTATTTTACCAGGCGCACCGTCTTTGGGGCAAAAACAAGCAAACAAAAGCAGGGTAGAGCAGGATGGAGAGGAGAGGATAAGAGGCAGAGATTAGAGTCAGTTAAGCCAATGGAAGCGTGGAAGACGAGGATCTACAGGGTGTGAGCACATTTAAGAAAAGAAAACCTTTATTATTAAGCTGGGTTAGAAAATGGTAAAGAGAGATCACCAGAAGGAAGGAAAGCAAAAGAACTGGTGAGGTAAACGTTCTGCTGGTTGCAATGAAGTCGAGGCAGAAAAAATAGCAACAGAAATCTATGAAGAAAAAAAAAACCAAACTATTCGTATTAAATAAATGTTATTTACTTGGCTTGCGTGAAATATGCATGAAAAATGTGAGAAATATTTTGCATTATTGGATTGTTGGAAGTGTCACTCAAAAGTTAAAAAGAAAGAAAAAAAAATCATCACATGCTTCCAATTCAATTCAATTCAATTTGCTTTCAAAAACAAATGTCCTTTATGATGTATTTAATACTAGCAATTTACTTGCCATAGTAGTTGCTATTCATGGCTTGATAAATGTATAGCTAGTAAAATAAACAACTATTTGGATCTTCACACTCCTCACCAAAACAAAAATGATCAACGATGGTTTGTTCCTCATCACAGACCGGCTTAATAGGATCTATGACGTCCATCAGTTTTATTAATGAACCTCGGCCGCCATAAAAGCCACTGATTTTTATGGGCATTTTATTAAATTGCTAATTGAGAATGGATAATGGTGTTGGTGTCTCACCCAGAGAAGCGTAGGAACCCGGAGGCAGAGCGGCAGCGCAACTGAACGGAGACGGTGTGTTGGTGGAGGTGACGCGGGATTTGGCATTGGATGCGGCGTTGACGTCGATGTCGCTGCGGGAACGCTGGAGGGAGCCAGTTGTGGATGAAACTCGCGAGCTGATCATCTTATCTAGCAAACAGAAAGCACACGTTACTGTATGATGCCAGTGTTTTAACTTTCAACAAACTGATGCACTCTGCACTTACTTCTTGTTCCTGGCCCGCTGATGGCACACTTAACTGACAGCGGTCGACTGAAAGAAATATACATTAAGAGCATTATAATTCCATGATTTTAATCATTCGTGACTTTGAAAATTTTATTTATGGTTAATGATATGATTAATGAAGTTATAAAATAAATATAAAAACATGATGACAGTTGAAAAAATGTTACATTTGCATATTCATACTAAATGAATACATTTATAACTCCACATTTTACAAGTAAAAAAAATGATGAAAATAAAAAGATGAGAATAAAAAAAACGAGATGAAAATAGGTTATTGTGCTTAGTTTTCTAATGTTGCCGACATTGTAACTGACTCACAACTTCCGGAGCAATTGAACAGGAAATAAATCTTGGTTAAAAATGTAATGCAATTTTGCAATACAATCATGGATATTATGTCATCTCTTAATTAATCCAAGTTATCTTCTTTGTACAAAGCTGATAGTTAGTCTTGTCACTTCTCACAACGATGCTAATGTAGAGCAATTCGACTCCCGGGGTGGGAATTTAGCAGATGCCGCAGTCTAGCGCTGAAGATGACATCACTGCTTTACTAGGACAGTACGTGACAGGGTGTAAATCAAACCACCAACACAATCCAAAATAATGGAAACAGTTGTGTGTAAGATTCTCACTTGAGGCTTTCCTGCGAGCTTGACGATGAGCGGTCGGACTGCGGCAGGGAAACGATGCTATCGGAACTCTTCAGATGAGACTGCAGGGCCTTCTGATAGGTCGACTCCAACGCCTGGAACAGATGCTCTGCCTCCCGACTGTAATGACCGTGAAATCCCCAGTAACACCTAGAAAACGACAGGCAGCGCTACGCTTCAAGACTCAATTCCAGATTCAAATAATTGTATTGATCGAGAGGGAAACAGCTTTGGCTTGGCTACTGTTGCAAGAGGAAAGGATAGAGGAAAAGATTAGACAATAAGGAAAATAATACAAATAAAATGCTGGACATGGTTTTAAATACTTAAATTTATAAACGTAATCTACAAGTAATTATGTACACTGTTACATATTTTACATAATGCATCATAGTATGTATCTTACTTTTATGTAACTTAAGACAAACCAACGTTTCATGAGGATTACGTAGACAGTTTTTAGACGTACACCGTTCTAAAAAGAAAAGTAAAAGCTCTTACTTTCTAGCCACAGATCTGGCCTCGGAATCAGCATCATGGATCCCCTTCCTGATGGTCTCGGTGAGAACCGCCACATGCCTGGGGTAGTAGGGAAACATGCGTCTTTTAGTATTCACAGTAACTCTCAAAAGCCTTTGAAACTTCCTGGACCTGGTGCCTGTTTTATTCCAAAGGTTGCACAGTGGGAAAGAGGGAGAAAGGAGAGCCCACTGTCCTTATAAAAGAGCCCGGCGTAACGTTGCCATAGAAACGGTGGGATGCATGGATCCCTGGCTCATCAATTCCAACCCCCCAAAAAACTTCATCAGTCCAGCCAACCACAAACACACACATCCAACCAACCACATAAATGTCACTAAAACGGCACAGGGAGGGGACGGAACAGAGGCAGAACGCACAAACACGTACAAGTGCTTTACATGAGCCAGATTTAACACACACATTTACCAGTTTATCAAGTCAAAAACTCCAAAATAACATGAACTCTCTCTCTCCACCGCACACACACACGCACACACACACACACACACACACACTGTACAGTTGATACGTACTATCACATGCTGTGACATTTAGGCAGGAAGTACTCATAGTTGCTCACACGTAAACAAAAACACACCCAAACAATAACTAACACACTTTCCCTCTCTCTCTCTCACACACACACACACACACACACACACACACACACAATTATTTGCATTAACAAACATATACAGTAACTAATCAATATGTATGAACAATTCTCCATTTAATGTAAACAACAACTGGAACTGCTCACCTCTCTAAAGTGTGTGTCTGCCATTCTTGCAGTAACAAATCTAAAAATTCGTAGCAACGTCTGCAAAGGAGACAAGGTTAATCATTTGTATGGCTTTATATTTATTTTTTGTAGAGTAGCTGTTAGTGGAGTAGGTTTACCTCCTGACTGCCACTGATTTAGAGGTGCAGTTGCTGGTGATGATGGGGATAAGCCGTGGAAAGTGTGTGTGCTGGACGAAAGAAAAAAAAAAACAAGAACAGGTTACAAATATTGATATTTGTACAGCACCAACTTCAAATGAATGTGGTGTGTTCAAACATCTGAAGGTTCTTTAAAGATTCTGTGATCTGAGCAATGTGTGTGTCAACTCTAGTTAAACAACCGTTAAAACAAAAAGGCTCCATTTTTCAGAAGCATGATATGCACACTTTATCTGGAATTATTTGTATATAGTTTTGATTATCTATCAATTGGGTCGAATATACAGTATTATTTCATGAAAAAGAAATTTCAAAGGGCAGATAAGTCATCTCAACTTAAGTTTGAGTCTCAGTCTGGGTCTTTCTGTGACAAGTTTGTAAGTTCATTCGTGTCCGTGGGTCTCCCTACGGGTCTCTAATTTCCACTCACAGTCCAAAACATTGTGTTCAGAAGAAATCAAGTTGGAAAATAGTCAGAAGGTGTGAGAGTATTAAAAATAAAATCAATTAATAATTAGGGTTGTGCTCTAATTGATAGGCCACCAATCCAGCGTGTGTGCCCCGCCTTCAGACCCAGAATTACAGGGATTGGCATGAAAGAGTGGCTCTAAAAAGAGGACAATGTAGATGACACTTGCCATTTTTCAATTATGATTTGTGTGAAATACTGAAAATTTGGATAACAGCTGAAAGAATAAATGTTCATGCTGAAGAAAGCGTACATTGTTTTGAAAAAGAACCATGAGAATTCCTCGGGTCCAGATGTTTAACATTTTTCCTTTATAGTATTAAAGAGTTAAAGTGAAAAAAAATAAAGACAGAACTCACTCGCAGAATGAGGCGAATCACTGCAACCCCTGAAGTGGCTATGACTTTGGCGCTGTTGGGGACCAGGTTGAGCAGCGTAGGCATGATGCTTTCTGCCCCGTGGTCAAATTTATTTCCCAGCAGCGAGGACAAATGGCTGAAAGAGAGCGGAAACCACCAATCAACGCGACAGGACAAATAGATGCAGTGACACGGAGGTTACATAGAAACGGTTTGACATTAAGAAGTGGATTTAGTTTAGACATCCATCATGCGACTGCACTTTAGCAGACTCCACGCTCCAGCCATCTTGGTTTCAGTTCATTACTAGCACATTAGGACCCAGTGTAATTAAGGAAGGAAAACGCATCATGATCAATCAAAAACAACCCTTCACTGTAAACCAATGTGAATGCTCTATTTTAATTGCGTGTGAACCAATGAGCACTCAGGCAAAAATATTATTAATATTAGTACAATTTTTGATGCTGGAACTTGATAAATGAACTGTAAATGCGAAAGCCACTGTTAAAATAAAATTGATAGAATTTAAAGGCTTATACAAAAGAAAAGAATCCAAACCCTAAAGTGATGCAAGCCTCTCGAACCACTTGGGAGCGCAGATCTTTTGCCGATAACTTAAAGGCACCTTCTAAAAGCCGGAGCTGCTGAAGAAACCCCTCATGCTCTGTTGCACCGGCCAGGAGCAGCGACCGCACTTTTTTGAGCTGAACGCAGAATATAAAAACAGAATCTATTAGACCACACTCAAAACTGAGAACTGGTTGCATAAGATTCTAAATAAAGTCATCACAAGATATAGAAAAATGACTCACAGCAGTAACCCGGTGCTCCCAATCCTGCTTGTCATCAGACAAAATTTCACGGATCTTTGTCAGGGAATCTTCTAGCTCCTTACTGGAATATATCTAAAAATAAGTGTTTTTTGGAACCTATTATTATCAATGACAGACATTCCGCAAACAGAGTGTTTTACAGCAAACCTGCACTGCAGGAACATCTTCAAAAGCTTTGATGAAATCTTCCTCATCAACAGCTCCAGCAGCACCAACACCTTCCTTTCCTGGAGCGTCACAATGGAGAGTGTTCCAATCCAGGCAGATTTGGGAGTAATTGAGTGATGTACCTGCGGTTCTGGATCCTGAGGCAGAGCTGGGACGTCTCATTGAGCCCATGTTTCCTCCTCGTCTGCTGCTGGAGAAGCCCTTCGATGAGGAAGAGGAGGAGGACCTGCCTCCGTCCACGGAGTCCTCGTCGTCAAAGTTCTTATCTGCGGGAAACACGTTCATGTTTAATCAGACATTTTAACATCATAAACATCTTGTGCTCATGATTGTACTCAAAATCTAAATTTCTAAATGGAGTGATCTAAATTTCTTACAAAACTTTACCTTAAAACAATTGATTATAATTGTTACAAGTTGTGTATTTCACATTTGATAATATATAATGTATGAAATGCAAAAAATGTATATGCAATTGTTAAAATTACACACACATACACATGACATAGTATCATGTTTTCTTACACATTACTTGTGAAGTACATTCACATATAAATATTAATATATAGTAATATTATGAGTATACCCATGCACCGGCTATTTAACTGCAGTTGAACGAATACGTCATTCGGATTGTCTTAAAAAAAATTGTGAGAAAAAAAATTTTAACACATTTGTATCATTATTGCTCACAGATATTCTATAAAGAACCTCATAGATGACAGCACTGTGAGAGAATAGGGAAGTAAACAGATGTGAATCGTGAGTGAACGTGAACATTCCACCAGTCTGAGAGGAAAGGGGTGGCAGACATCTTTGTGAACAGGAAAGAATAACAGGATGGATCCATTCTGCTGTCTGATTCTTGTAGATGAGAACATCTGCGCGACAGTGTGTGTACTGCGCTGACATACAACATGACTGTGCTGAAAATAAAAGCTTAATTTGACTCAGTATCACTTTAAAAACCCTGTTGTGATAGGAAGTGTGTGATTGTGACCTGACATGCTCATGGATTATCACAATCAGGTGATTATATAATAGTCCTGGACACACACACAGAGCAAAAAAAAAAAAAAAAGGAGAAAAAAAAAAAAAAAAAAAAAAAACATGACCAAAAATGCACAAATTATTCTGGCCAATTTAAAAAATGCCTTGGAAAATGTTCATGCACTAACAATAGAAGCCTGTAAGCTTATGGGAAATAAATTATTATTTCATCTTATTATATTAGCTTATTATAACCAAGCAACACAGACAAACCAGAATCACACCTCACAATTATAAGAAACATAACGTTCTAAAAGTAATTGAATAGACTTTATTTTACAAATATAATAAATAGTTTTAGTCGTCGTTACTAAACACCGTGATCAGCACAGGTAAGTTATTTGAATTTTTCAAAAAGATATTTTTTATATGCAAACAGAAAAAACACAGGAACATTATATTCATGACTCATTAGAAATGTGTATTTTCTTTTATTATTATTTGCTTATTTCAACTTCATATAGGGCGGTTCTGGCAGAATCAACAGACAATTGAACTTGCCACAAGTTCACAGGTTTGAATCCAAGACAGAATTTATGGTGAACAAGACCTGCTCCGGTTGTGTGTGTGTGTGTGTGTGTGTGTGTGTGTGTGTGTGTGTGTGTGTGTGTGTGTAGGTTCAATAAATGTTATAGTTCCCACTTTCCCAAGTCCAAACAAAATTTCATAAAAGTGTCACATATTTGCACTTAAAAATGTCCTTTTACATTAGATGTGTGCTTGTGTCTTGAAATACGAGCGCGATGAGACAGCACGACAGTTACGCAAAGGCTGCGAGAGAGTTGTATGTCAGACAGGTATGTCAGACCAACACGACGGCTTACACAGTGAAACTAGCAAGCTGTCTCGCCGCATTCCACAAGAGAGGACGATGGTGGAGACACGGCCACAGCGGGAGACACAGACCAATGGCTGCAATTAAACAGGTTTGGACGTCCGTGGAGAACTAGACCGACTAAACATTGGCATGGAACAAAATACAAGATCATAATACTATGCATATTTCATGAGCTGAAGACGGAAGGTTTCCAGTGGATGAGGTTCACAACTCCAATGTTGTAGGTTCAATTCCCTAGAAAAGCGATTTGCATCGGCAAAATGCTGAATTATTCTGATGAAGGCATCATTTGCGTTTGTCAAACTCTTGGTTAAATTACGTATTTGTTAGTGAGTTTGACGGCTTGTGCAGATCTTTAGAACATCGTCCTCCATGTCTGACTGGTTTAGTAAATGAAAGGCCGCTGTGAGGAACGATCAAACAGTCAGTTCCTAATGAATTAGATGGGTCGTTTCCTCCAGAGCGGAAATGGCTGCTCTACTAGGTTTTCTAGCCTCTTTATTTCTGGAAGGGTTGTGAAGGAAGCTGAAGATCAAAGTGGCAACCTGTCACATAAAATCTAGTTCGTCTTAGTTGGTCTCACTGCCACGGGTTGTAAAAACACGGCTGGGCATCATTTTCCTACAGAACTGCGTCACATATTTCACACTTGAAATTTGATTGAACCAGTTTCACCAGTATAGTATAGTATAGTATAGTATAATAGTGGACACTTAATTTGGTTCAGTGAACATTAAACAATAATTTGGTTGTGTTTAAACAAACACAAAAAAAGTACAGAAAACTCACTTTGTTTTTAAAGAAAAAACATGTTTGAAAATGTACAGTTTATTTATATTTATATATTCATTAATTGGGAATAATTGGCTACCAGGGCAAATTATTGCATGTCGTTTTAAGAAAACAATTCTTTGGACAATGCAATTGTGTTTCCATTGTAATCATTAGATCTGGTGTTTAAATCACTAAAAGGTTGTGGGTTCAGTTCCCAGAGAATTGCCATGAAGTGATTCCATTGTTGAAGTTGCTTGGGTCAAATATATCATCAAATATATCAATGTAAATTTCAAGCGTTTGGCTGAAAATCCCAAACCACGGCAACAACAATAAAGGCCCTGCTGAAATCACCGCAAACGATAATCTTTCTTTAATCATACTGATTTAGAAGGACATTTCTCCCTAGGACAAGCTTTAATCTCTTTGGCTCTGAAGTTCCATGTAGAATTTAGCAAAAGTGTCATTCTAGCTCGGTGAGAGAAGGATAATCTCTTCTGCGTGACCTGCCAACGTTCAACCTGTTTCTTTACCAGCAAAAAACACGTACATCTTCAGCGCTTACATTTCAATTCTGGATAAACTATATTCTAAAATGGCCGCGTTTAAATCACACGACTACCTTCAAACACGACTACACCTGCCCTTGTGTCCAGTGACAGAATGATGTAGCACAACACGACAAGACTTTGACCATGTCACCAGAAGACGTTCACAAGCCAAGCGACGTGTTTACATAACACACACACAGACACACACACACGCACGCACAAGCAAAACATGGAGAGCCATTAATCTCGCTGTCAATTAGACGCCAAAACGCCATAAACCAAAGCGACACTGGGTCAACTCATTTTTTAATTCTATTTATTCCCATATAATTTGATAATGATAATAACAATCATTAGATGCAGACCATTAGTTGTCGTTTTTCCCCCCGAGTGTCGATTTCTTGTGCTGTAAACACCAGTTATGGAAAACTTCAGCTGTGTTTTCATACACTAAACGTATGTCACTCATAACCTGTTCTGGATTAAATCATGTTCACAGCCTGTTGAACAACGCGAAGGTGACATTGTGTGTGCCTCAAATCAAGCAGATTTTATGGTTGTAAGCGAAATGTACTCATATAATAAAGATGTAATAGCCTTGAGTGTGAAGAAAACACACATTCGTAGCATTACCAGCCGGCAAAACCACAAAATCCAACTGCTTTGTATTGCAGAATTTAAACCATAAATGCAATTCCATTCAGTAAACCCAGGTCATCAAACAGTGAAAATGATCCGAAAGAGAGCAAAATCAGGCAGAAAACGTTCAATTGCGCTTTTCCAATTCAGCACCAGCCAGCACCGTCTATTTTTAATCGGCCTGAATATTGCGTCGCTTCGCTGAATTCATGAGGATCCGAAACAGGAGGCGTTAATCTCCCCGAGCAACGGCATCTCGAGAAACCGTTTCCCCGATCAGCTGGTGCACAACATGCTAACGAAAAGCCAGAGCGCTTGAATCTCAAAACACATTCGCACGCGGGGACGAGCAGAATGAGAAGAACCCGTCATCCACTCCGCAGAACATTTCATCCGCCTGGCAGTTCTGTGGTTCCTCTCCTAAAGGCTGCCATTGCGATCTAATCCTTACCTTCTCCGGTTGTCATAGAGCGAGCGTCTCTTCAGAGGCTGCAAACACAACACAGCTCGAGCGCTTTTTTTTTTTTTTTTTTTTTTTTTTTTTTTACAGTTCTCCACCTCTCCCTCCCTTTCCCTTCCTGCCGCTCTAGTCTTGTGACTGCAGCCGAGACAAAAGCCACCCTGCTTTTTTACAAACACAACTTAAAAAGCTGGAATGTTTGCCGTACAACCAGACGTGTATTAAAATCAGTCGAGAAGTAGGAGAAAGGACAGAGAAAGATCATTCTCACAGTAAATTAAATCTTGTCACACTCCTACAGCCACCATGCGAAAGATTTGCACAGGATTTCGTAGATCTAATGAAGGACATTAGTATGTTTGCAGATATGAGTTACTTGAACATCGCAATAGAAATATCTCAATAAGGAAATCAACCTCACATGACGCAAAAGAACATTACACTGTAGTTTATCAAAAAATTGTGATGTAGTTTAGCAAACTCAAGCCATTTTAAACTTAGGTACGCTCATTTCTCACAAAATAAACAAGCTACAAAATCTAATTAAAAAATCAGTTAATCCCGAGTTCTGATCAATATTAGCATTTGTAAAAGCCAAAATGTCTCCCAGTATTTTATTTTCTATTACTGACAGTAGCGAAAACACTTTAATAGAGACTTGACCAGCATTTTTATCAGGTGAAGATGAACAAACACTTCTGCTGAAACAGTACCTGAACCCGAGAGAATCATGTTCCCGGATCTCTGGACTTCATCAAATCTGCTGAAAATTACATTCAACCTGTATAAAAAAAAAAAAAAAAAGAATTAGTAAAACACAAATAGGTATTTTCATAGAAGTTCAAGTTCGCTCTGCATAATTGTGGAATTCCACCCTGACATGAGTGCGTCATGAGCTTTAAAAACAAAAGTCGTTTTGTCACAAAAGTCGATGTCATTCAATCACCAAGTGCTAAAGACTACAACGCCTATATATATAAACCTTCCAGAAAACTACAATCCCACACATATCAAGGCTTAATATGTCAAATATTAGGCCAGAATGGGCAGTAGCTGATGAGACGAAAAAGTAACCAATAAAAAGATTCCCCTGAAACTCCACCCACTGCGCATTCAGATCCGAGGAAGTGTCTTCCTGTGAAAGCCCCGGAGAATCCTGAGAGCTTTCACACCCCAGTCTGAAGAGCGTCCACCAGTCAGATGAAGATTCCCAAGAGTCCCGAGCATCAAAAGCATTTCATCCACATGTTCCAATCTAATTCCAGTATGCGCACTTCTAAATGAAGTTATATAACGATTAACTATAAATAGAGCAGACAAGTAGCATCCCGATTTCAATCCAAAATCCCAATATTTTAATTCTAATCTGATGTTAATAATATCAAGGTTAAAATATAAACGAAATGGGTGTTTATATAACATTACATTAAGACCAACAAAATCACTCAAACAATCATTTTTATAAATGATTCGTCACTTTTTCAAAGATTTGAATTTCAAATGTCATCAGATGCCCTTTTTTATCATTTAAATAAAATGAAGTGCCTGATCAGTACCTTCTTTTCTCAAAACCCCTTAGACGCAGAATTTGAATGTCCTTATGTTAATGAACACAAACACACGTGAAGTGATCATTAAAGCATAAGTGAGCTCAACATGAATATCAAACAGCTACAGTTGGTTTGCTTTGATTATTTTAATAGAGATTCCAATAAGGAGTTTTGCCTAATTTTGATCATATTTCATAATTGTATGATGATCTGATAAGATTCCATCTAGAGCAAAAATGTGGGAGTTAAGAGAAATGTATTTGAAATGATATTGAGCAAAAAAACTATAACAAACAAAATACATTATAATTATTATTACTATTAGTAATAATAATAATAATAATAATAATAATAATAATAATAACAACAAAGCCATAAAATGTCCAAAAAAAGTGTTCTTCTTGTTTACTTGCATTTGTTCTAATTGAATGCAGCTTCTTTTAAACATCAGAAAATAAAAAGTTTGCAATATATTTTTAATAGGTATTGTGCCAGTCTTTTGGTAAAAATAATTAAATTAATTAAAAAAATAATAACTCTACAGTCATGAGAATATCAACAGGGAGACGCAGGTATAAACCAATATCACGATGGATGTCTTGCATTCCTTGGGCAAGTTCCTATTGAGCTTCTCTTAAAAGTCCTAAAACTATTAGCACAGGGAGGATCAGAGGAACAGATGCCTGCTCGGGCCCCGGAGACATCTAAAGAGGAGGGACACGGAACAGATGTTAAAAAGCCAATGCGGCACACAGACACATGCTGGCATTCCTGCGCTCCCTATGTTCTCGTCACTTAGAGTTGGTCATAACTTCAGAAGCCTTGGATGAAAAAAAAAGAATGGAACAATGAAAATCCAATCAGGTGTATGTGACTCCAGGTCTGTAGGGAAATTAAGATTTAATGACTTGTAAAAGAACTTCCATCACTTTCGGGAATAACCAGTCTTCTGTAGTAGGGCTTCATTCAGAAAATCCTTATTATGGTTTGTATTTATCATTAATGGGCTAAAACATCATCCTGAAGGATCTGTACAATCAGATCTACCTAAGAAGGGAAAATGCAAGAACCAAAAAATAAAGATGTGAAATATGTCATACCTTGACTGTGGGAGTCCTTTTTTACTTAGATCAATCCTCACTTTCTCCCCAACATGTCTGTATATTTCCACAAGGCAGTTCATGGCCGCATCCCGCACCTGGGAATCAGACGATTTTGGAACTAAAATGTGTTTTATTCATGCCAAATATCTGTTGATCTTTTAACAACGATTTAGACTGTAAATTTATAATGTATTTTAATACATTACAATTGCTAACATATTTTAGATCAGTCTTGCATATAACCATTCGACAATCGACCACTAGAGGCCGCTGCCGCATTACATATTATAATAAACATTTTATTATAATGTTTGTTTTGCCCAATGCTTTGCAAAAATCTGTGAAACATTTATGGGAATCTGCACTCGTGGTAGTACCTGACTTGTAGGATCTCCAAGGAGATTACATATATGTGGTACTATTTTGCTGAGGGTTAAACCTTGGGCACCATATCTGAAAAACAGGAGAAGACAAAGAAGCATATTAGAAAAAAAAATTTGAAAGCAAGATTCAGTAAAAAGAAAAAAAAAAACTAATTCCAGAAAACAGCAAGAAAGAGACTTACGTGTTAAGAGTGGCGATGAGACAAAGGCAGACTCCCTCTCTGGTCCGATTGTTTTTGTGTTTGAATCCTCCCAGCATCCGGTCCCAGATGTACTGCAGACAAAAGGCAAAAGCGATGCGC
Source organism: Paedocypris sp. Pulau Singkep (assembly GCA_017309775.1). Lineage (NCBI taxonomy): Eukaryota > Metazoa > Chordata > Actinopteri > Cypriniformes > Paedocypris > Paedocypris sp. Pulau Singkep. The sequence goes on along the minus strand of MU204278.1, from coordinate 5,414,209 downwards.
TCGTTTTAATTTAATTTCAAGTAATATGATTAAGAGATCTCACCTCAATCTTTTCTTGGAATGAAAGGTTTTATTCATTAGCTAATTGAGATCTCGGTCTAAAACATCAAATAATCATCTTAAAGGAGGCCGTCTGTCTCCGATAAAACAATACTGCAGTGCGGTGTGATGCTCAACAATAAAAAAAAATGTGTGAATTAAAGATACATTATTATTAGTAGTCTAAAAGTCAGGATCATAACAGGTATTTGAGGTTATAAAATTTCCAGAAAAATTGCATTTTTCAGAAAAATCCAGTTTTGGCATTTTTTTGGTACAATAGGTAAAATGTTTAAATTAATTTTTATATAAAAAGAAGTTTTTAATAAATTAAATTGACAAAGACTCGAGCATTTTTTGATTTGTGGGTGAAGTACCTGAGGACTAGCAGCCTGTTCCATGATCTTCAGCAATAGAGTTTGATCTTGGTCTCTGACTTGGTCTTTGGCGTCACCTAACCGATCTATTAAGCTGGGCAAAACTAGACAAACAAAGAATCATGAAGCAAAAACTTTACAATTATTTAAAAAAATACACGTAGAATGTCGAATGAATCCTACCTGTTCCAACTTGGGGTCGAAATCGGTCTTGTAATCTAATCACTAAGGCAGAAAGAAGGTCAATCCCCAACAGCGCCAACTGAAAGATAAAAACAAAATCACCATTACAACTTTTTATATATACATTTAATTGAAAAATTATGGTTTGAGGTAGTTTACACCTCAAAACATGACAACATTGTGCTCAGAAGGCAGTCAAAACCTTTACTACATCACATTTAAATGAATATTGACAATTTAGAGTAAGTTACGCAAAGTGAAAAGAAGATGTTGCTGGGACAAAGATCTGTGCAGTTTTGTACAGTGATACGGTCACTTTTCTAAATGTAAACACTGTGCTGTTCCTCCATCTTGCCCAAGAGAGGAATTGTGGGTAATGTAGCGTTATTGGCTTTCACACAATTTGACTGATTATCGGGCGAATTTGTATAAATAAATGGAAAAAGGGTGAGTTTTACACTAATAAATGGCTTTCGAATATTGCCATCTCCAAAAGTACCTTCTCAAATTTGGCCAAGCCCTGCCTCCATAATGAGATTTATTTTACTAATGCCTTTAAACATCTGGGCTTGAATGGATCATGTCGTGATCTTTTGTTCTTACCCGTGAACTAAATGACTGTAATTATGCAGGCGACGCCCTGCTGAAGTAAAGGACATCAGCTGAGGAGAGAATTAAACGCCTTAGAGAAGGTGTAATAATGGATCATTCTTCGACAAGTGGCGTCATGAGGCGCAGACCAGCACAGCCGTTTCCTTTGTAGTCGCAAGCCTTCCCTTCGGTTTAAATAGCTTCTGCTTGACTGACATCAAACAAGTCCTAGGATTCACGCATCATAAAACTGTATTTCACCCTTGTTTATTAGCTGTCAGGACATCAGACAAATAAATCGATGACACGGAACACAATCTATCACTAAAAGCAGATCTGGTCATTGTGGGTCATTGACTTTAACTGGCTATGGTTAACCACATGGACTAAAAACAGCTCAGGCAATTATAAGGAAATTGTTTTGTTTTTTTTTTCTCACAAAAATTGACCAATACACTGACTGAATATATATTATATAAATATATAAAACAAATATTGATCTGTTTCAAATTGTTCGAATTCACTGGAAAGGTTTCCAACGCTTTAAAACAGCATATTTACCAAATATTTAATCATTTATTATATGTACACTTGAAAACAGTATTGTCTCTTTAACGGTTATTGGTCATTTCGTACACAAACTTTTAAAAAAATGTGTAATACACTTTTAAATAAATTATGTACAATGAAATACATACAATACTGTGTAATACCAAGATAGGATTAATAAAACATTTCCATGAAAATATTTATATTACGTAGCTTAATAATGTATTTTTATTTATTAAATTATTTTATAATTTAAATAATTAATTAAAGTATTTTATAATTTATTAAAAACTAAAATCTTTGCATTTCACATTAGGCAAAAGAACCTAAAGAGTTTATTTTGCTTTGAACCATTACCGTCGGCCTATTAAAATACAATGGCATAATTGCTATTTCTACACATCCTCAGTTATAAACAGATTGATAAAACTGGTCTGTGATAAAACTAAGTGACATGAAACCTTAACTTGTGACATACAGTAATTTTTGCACTTCCTGGATAGATACCCAGAGGAACACCAGGCCGAGAATTTGGGTTCTCCTTGCACCACTATATATTTTAAATGCATCAAAACCAGATATGGTAATATATCCCCACCCTACTTAACACCCAAGGACCACCCACTTCCCCACAGACAGGCGGATGATAAACCAAATGGCTGCCAAATTTAAACAGACCTGCTATTTATATCTTTCCTCCACAAACGTCAAACTTGTGTTCCTCTGAGTGTGTGTTTGCTCGGCTCCTCGCACGCTTTTCGCTTTCACCGGTTTAACTTGTACCGATAGATCAGCAACAGAGCCAGATTAAGCGCTACAGAGTGGGATCGATGGCCGACTGAAGAAACACAGCTAAGTGAGCGCAGGCCTGCAGCTGTCAGAACACAGCCACCAGACGGATCTTTGTCACACAGTTGTTCTCATTTCCCCGCGTTCGCTGCTCCCGCTGCTTTGCTAATTGGGTGCGCCTGTCTGTTGATTAAAATAGATCAATAAACATGTCATTAAAATATTAAAACTGAACACGCACTCTGTGCAAATGAGGCTATAATTGATCAAGTTGTGGTTGTTGTGATTGTGCTTAACTTCACAACCTTAAGTCTTTCAGAACATACAGAACAGCATTAAACTATGGCCTATGATGGCAGGGTTTAATTTTAATCAAACTTTAATTGAACTTTTAATTTGTGATCAATTATATACATACACATATAATATTGTCTGCTGCAGCCAGTTTAATGTATTTGTTTATGAGCACAAAAATAGAATTACATAGATATTTGTATTAAAAAGTATATATACATAAGCCTAATTAACCTATAAATCATTTGCTTTTTATAGACATTTATCTGCAGTTTTCTTTTAAATTGTTGTTTTTACTACTGTAATCACTGTACAACATAAACCCTCCTATTCTGCTCGGTCATATCACAATCCTCATTCAGAAGATAAAGTCTAGGATGACTGGGAAAATCATTTAGAAGTAAAGGTGAAAGAGCCACTGACATGTCGAGAGATTACAGATAGCGCAACATTCCCAAAACATGTGGAGAAAAATACCTGGTGATCCATAGTACAGATATGGCCGATATACTGTATGAGGGTTTATGCTTTGTGGAAAAGAATGAAAAGTATAAAACAATGAACCAGATTTATATAAGTCAAGGTGATGTATTAAAAGAATAAAAGATAAAAATAAATTCAGTTGAACGTTTTGGAGCAGTTGTATTGCCAATGTGAAGGTGTTATTTGTGCCCCACTCTTTAATTTCTATCTTCACCTACTTGTGACTTTAGTCTTTTGGAAAGATGCACTTTTGACTGATGAAGTCCTGAATATGAACTTATGACTGCTAATATTAGAACAACTTTCAAAGGAGACAACTTCAGACTCCAGATTATTTGTATTTTGCCTTCAGATTAGGGGTGGGCGATATGAATGAAAATTCACATCACAATATTTTCTAGTGTCCAGACGGTATCGGTGGACATTACATTGCAGACCTCACAGACATTATTTGTACACAAAATCTGTATTGTGATTTATTTAAAGAAATTAAATGGAGGGGGGGTAACCTGGATAAGCATCTGCCATTTTTAATACAACCCGGGCGTTTATTCGGAAAAATGTGTGAGAGAGAGAAAAAGACAGAGAGAGAGAGAGAGAAAAAGATTACGTTGTCACACTTTTTTTTTCTTTCTCTCTTGCTCTCTCTCCCTCTCACGCATGAGCCAGAATCCAAATGTCACGTGAAACAAATGTTTACAAACGACTTTGATGAAAATAAAAAAAAAGGTAGAAACTTTTACAGACTTTAGCTGATTTTTTTTTAAACTTTTACAGACGTTCTTGCTCGCGGTTATCTATTAATTCAGCCTGTTACAACGCTTTCTGCGTTCGATAAGCAATGTCTGTGTTGTCATTAAAATTTGTAACGAAACAAACGTGTTTTACTGTATTAAAGTTTTTATATACATAAAATTTAATTCATGAATGTGTGACAGTGTCCACAATATTGCTAAATCCATATTGCGGCACAACTCAATACCGTACACAACACACAATTCACGTTAATATTGGTTTACCGCCCACCCCTACTTCAGATTATGGAAAGTTGGACTGTATTAGACCATACTTTCACCAACAGTTAAAGCACTGTCGCAAAACTTGACCCTTAGCCGACAGTTAAACGTGAACCATACCTATAACTAAACCAGCACCCTGGTGAAACAACGGACTTGCACCCTGGATTAGGTTGTAATCTGCAAATGTTTGTACCCCGTTGGAGTGCGAGTTGAAAGCTTTTTTATTAGATAAGCTGGTCTGAGGTCAGCGCTGAAGGCTGTCTATACATACTAATGTGTGGCCGCAGCTGTTCTCAGGCCGACCTAGTCACCAGTAAAAAGGCCTGAGGGACGGTAGAGACGCCCGAGTAAACCCAGAATCACCCGAGCTGTTGTGAAACAATAACTACAATGAAACATTCAGACAATATTCCAAAATAAGCGCAATAGTGCTGTTGGTATCTCCGGAGAACTCATGAGACCAATCACTGCAGGCGTGAGATCACTATCAACACAACAGCACAAGACACGGCAGAAATAAACAACAACAAGCGTTCAGATGTTTACTGCCTGACAACAAGTCCCAAAATAATTCTGAAAAAATTAATCAAAATTATGAACCAACACTGTTTTATATGAAAAAGATCATGGCAGTTTGGTAATTTTTTAGATTATTTTATTTGGTAAGGGTAATTTGTTTTATATGAAAAAGATCATGGCAGTTTGGTAATTTTTTAGATTTTGTTATTTGGTAAGGGTAATTTATTAAAGGCCTAAATTTATTTACCGTTGTATCAGACCAGAACCACGAATCATTTACAATACGTGTTGGTAAACAGCAACAAGTAAATTGCATAATTGATAAGAAAATGCATAAAAATCGCATTTTAAAAAACATAAACAAGGCAATCTTACAAACTTATCTAAAAAGCATTGAATACAAATGGGCATTGTGGACATAAAATGAATAAAAAAAAAAAAATGCAGATTACTGAATTTCTCTGTAAGTTTATGTCTTCCTTGAGTGCTGGCGTTTTCTCCGTGCAGTTTCATTTGATCTGACTGTGCAGAATTGTCAGAGGAAAGCACTATAAGCCAGACCATGTTTTAACACCTCCATGGCCTTTCCACGACCTGCCGGGCCATGATTAAATCCATCCGTATTGCCCTGATCCCTGCGGACCAGAACCCAAACCAATAACCTTACTCCTTAGGTAAAAAGCCAGAACAACGTGACTAAGTAAATGCTGAAGAATCATGAATATTTAACTAAGTAGGGTAGTAAATAGTTATGCAATATGGCGTTTGATGAGAAAAACATCCAGTGTCTTCTGTAACGCCAAATAGACAAATTCTATACAATTGAACAAACACATAACATCCTAAAAAGCTTCTTTAAAAAGCCTTACTTTCTTCAAACTGTTAACTAGTCAAAGCTAGTAGACTGGGTTCAAACTTAACATAACGTCAAACAATGGACAAGTTCCTTTGTTTTCCACAATAACAAGCCACAAACACCCACACAGTGGTCACATGACTATTTGCGACAACCTAGAATGATCAGAAATGCCCTTGACAGAGTCAGAGAGGAATGTGAACAGCCTTTGCCAGCTAAACGGAAATCTGACAGTGGCAGAAGAACGTACAGCTGATGCTGGGCAAAGAGCACTTCCTCTTTTGAAACACACACACACACACACACACACACACACACACACACACACACACACACACACACACACACACACGTGTCACAGGGCGCTGACCAGCGCAAGGAAATCTGTCAGCTGAAGTCAGCTGAGGGTGCCGCGTGTCAGATGCAATTTTCTCTAATCCCTCAATGTTCCGGAATAAACAGGTGTGTGGTCCTCAAAAGCACAGTTTGCAAAGAAAACATCTACTCACAAATTGATTTGTTTTATACAGGATATCGTGTAATTCATCATGGCAGCGGCATAAAAAAAACTGATTGAAACGAGATTGGACATTGGCTTGTCGGTTTTGTTGTTTTAATGTGTTGGTTTCATTTTCTTAACATAAAATACAACGTTTAAGCAAAACCTGCTAACCAGTTCTGAGTAGGTTTTAAACCAGCCACTAATAATGACCATATCATGATGCGGTCCCTCTATAAATACCTTCATCCTCACCTTTTCAAATCAGATTTCATTAGCCTCTGTGCCACATAATAACAGCAATAACGTACCTGATATACAATGATTAAGATGATTGCACATTGTATTACTGCCTTTGTGTATCGCAAACCTTGCATCATACTTAACAACAAACCATCAATCTGAACCTTGAACAAATGAATACTGTATATATGTATAGTGAAAGCAGCCCACTGAATAATTAGTCTAATAATCTTTAGGTAATTGTTCATTTCCACTCTAGGATCAGTCTCACTAAAAGCTTTTATTTTTTAACTCGGCCACCGCGCAACACAAATCTGATAAAATTGAAACGAGCATAAAAATGTAATCCGCCAGTCTAATTCAATTTTGTGTAAACAATAAAAACGGTTGTAAAAACGACAGTCGTGGGAAAGCAGACAGACGGCAGCGCTTGATAAAAACCTCTTACAGTGGAAGAAGAGCAATAGAAAACACAATGTAAAGCACAAAGAGTGACGCTCGTAGCTGGTTTGAAGGGCATCTACACCACCTCTTCTTGACAACGCCTGCTGTGATCTCCACATCAGCACATCTGCCACTTCCACTACATCTTCCCGTCGGAGTAAAGCTGACTAAAGGATGTCTGCGAATCCCAGAAAAACAGAGCGGGCGTTTTTCCTCGGCGTCCGCATCAGCTGCGTCAAGGTCTAGACTCTTACGCGGGCGTGAAGTTCAGCTCTACTGGGTTCCTAAGCTCGGATGAGCTGATAAACACAACGCCATGTAGGTTGCTTTGACACGGCAAGGCGCCGAATTACACAAGCACTCATGATTAAATGTTGAAAATGAACGCATAAAAACTTCTAAATCCTTCCAGCAAATCACAAACTGCTCCAACTAAATTGTTATCGTACAAATGTATGAATTTAAGTCATTTTTTGTTCAAAGGTCAGGATGAAACAGGCGTTTGTGAATAGGCTAGTTGTAGCTGCTCAATGCTAACAGACTTCATTAATGCCTCATGATGAAGGGAAGCATTGATGGAGCAGAGTAGAATAATACAGCAAGTGAAATGTGAAGTGGAGTGGAGGAACGAACAAAAAATTAAGACATTTTTAAACAGAACAAAAAGATTATCATTTGCTAAGATTAATGAAAAAACATGCCTTAATGACTTATGATACATTTCTGCATTTTCATTGAATAGTGGACAGAATGGACACGCATTACATTAACTCTTTGAAATCTTAAAACGTCATTGATTAGAATTAAAACTTAAAATTGCATGTCCGCATATCGGACCTAGATTTTTGAATAGCTGTTCTCTCTCTCACTCAAACACACACACACACACACACACACACACACACACACGGTCAACATTGCAACACTAGGACAGGTCAGAATGACAGATTCAAATCACTTGAGGGTCAAAATATGGTCGATTGGATCGTCATAGTCATACATTTCTGTCATACATGACCTATTAATTAAAAACAATTCTGGTTGGCAAAACCCCAAACTAAATTAAAAACAACCATCAGACTACAATGTAGACAGGATTAAAGGGCTCGCCATTATTAAACGTCTATGTCTCAAAAATATTTTCCTCCACATAAAAGACACACCTTTTTCCGGATTATAAAAAGGCACAATGAGTTGTTAAGCATTATTTCAGGATTCTAAGTGTCTTACAAAACGATATGGAAGATTTGCAGAACACTGTGGCCACCAAAGCAAACGAAACCCTGCGAGAACGTCTCCTAGCTGCGAAGAACGTGGTGTAAAACAGGTGTGTTTGCACTCCAGCGGGAGGAAATCCAGTTCCACAATCCACATTCATAAATTGTGGTCCATTACCATTCACTTCTCGAGTCCTAACTTGATCCACAGCTAACACGTATATTTCTCCTACTCTGTGAAACGGTGCGCAAACAAAAGTACACCACGATCTCTTGTTACCATGTACAATCACCCAGAACTATTCGCAGTACAAAAGCCACTCATTCAGGAAGACTGACAAAAGCACAAGGTCGGAGAGATGGGTTACATAAAAAGGGGCTCTATTTCCCCCCGCTATTAATTGAGGCGATACATCCGAACAGAAAACCACAGGCTGCTCTGTTCATGCTCAGTCAGTGTAACGTCGCCTCCATTGCAGTGGCATTGAAGGGAATCAAGCGGGGAAAAGAATCATCTGAATCAAAGCCAAATTGCATCTAAGGGACGTCATGCAATAAAATGCAGAGGATCCCTAACAATGATACGACTTAGGGACAAATTAGGACATGTAAAAAATACACTACAAATGATAAACGTGCTAACAAAAAAAGGTCTAAGGCTGACCACTGCTCCAGGTGTGTGTGTGTGTGTTCACATATGAAATTCACTCTTTCACTTTCATTTCTGGATTGCACAGTTATTGCTGTTGCTCTCCGTTTAAACTTTACCAACCCACCAAGTTTAAATGCTCATGTGGTGTACTTGCAATAAAAGTCACAGTGAATGAACTTAACATTTGAAATAAGGAGAGAGCTCAATAAATAAATACATTATTATCTCAAATATTCATTTTTCTATTCGTAAACAGGGCTGTTGTTTGTGTGTTCACACCACAAGCCAGAAAACTATGAAAAAAATACTTTGATTACTGGTAATTGGAAAATTATAGTGCAATCATTTTAATGAGCATTTCATTTAATCTGATTTTATTACATTAAAAAAAAACAGGCTTAAAGAAATCCCCATTACAATTTGCACAAACCTTCAAGAATTACTATTCTTTACTGTATTATTAAAATGTAAAACGTATTTAAAAGAATCAGGGCAGACAATTTCACCTAAAAACTTTGTGTAAACTTATGAGGATTTTAAGTATCTTATAATTTGGTTTTCACAGTATATGATTACGAGACAAAAAATTAGTATTATAAGCATATTGGAAGTATATCATAAAATATGACCGCAACATTTTGACTCAAAACATAAAATATATAATTAGAATTTGACCTATAATTAAGCAGCCCCACTTGATTCTGAAATTATAAAAGATGAGCACGAAGGGATAGAATAATAATAGAAAGAAGGGTTGGGATAGAAAGACAAGTGGATACTGTATATGTATGGATAAACAACACTGCGTCTTTCAAGCAAAACTGCAAACATCTGAACCCTGGACCTTTCTAAAGTGCAGAGAAGAGCGTGAGCACTCATGACTTCAGCTATGAATATTTAAGCACTTTAAACGCTGCAGGAGTCTAAGAGAGAAGAACAACAGCTGGGCAGAGAGAGAAAGGTGGAACACTGCAAGATAAACTCTTGAGTTTGGTACTCAGCGGTAGAAAGATAAGGACCGAGCACAGCCCCCTCTCCTCCGCCATCCCATCAGCCCCAGCGTGAACGCCATCATGGAGGTCTCCTGCTGCCAGCCGGGGTTTGTGCACATCACATGTGATCACTGATAGCGCGGTGAAGGAAGGGTAGGGAACGACAAAGGGAAAAAAAGAAAAAAGAATGACCTGAAAACCTCAAATCCGAGAGACATTTATTGCAAATAACAAGCTATAATACATGGGGAAAAAGAAAAGAGGATTTTAGAGCACATAGAAGTATAGCAATGCCGGCATTATCAACACGGCATTCTTGGATTTGGGAATTCTGACTATCAATAAACAAATTTCATTGATCTGCATAGTTCGCTAAATCCTCAATGGTTTAAGATATAATTTATTGATTAAAATGCCTTTGGGTCATGAAATACGACCTGCACTACGGCAGCCAATGGGTTTAATTATTAAGCTGTGTGACTCTCCAATGGCCTGTAGAGGAGCATCTCACATGACGCGTCTGCACTACATCACCCACAGTTCCTCACGAGTGGATGAGATGGTGGAAAGCCACTGCTCGGAGTCTAAAGAGTTAAGATGAGCGGGGTCATAAGGCGTTTTTAATCATTTATTGAGCATAGTTGCTGTTCCTGACCATTTCCATCAATAGTGCAAGCTATTTAGAAAGAAAATCAAAGCAAAAATCCAAATACAATAGTGCTAAACCAGCCAGATTCTTCCTATAGCATGTAGGGGGTCACACGGACCACCAGACAAACACAGGATGACCTCACCAACTCAGCATTCCGGCTCACACGGACTAAACAAACACGACACTAAACTACAAGCCTTCCTTGCATGACATGACCGACATTCCCAGTTTCCCAAATCAATATAAATGCAGATGATGACTCATTAACTTTCATTTAACATAATAAAATCCAAGAATCATTAGAAACAAGTTCATTAAGTTCGAGCAAACAATCAAAATTTGGAATCAATTTCCAGTTTAATTTAATAATCCGATAACGTCCTCTTAACGTTAATTTAGCTATTACCGTTACTACGGTTACAGGATTAATTGAATCACACATGCAAAAACCTAATAAAACAGTTTTAAGTGAGCAAATCACACGCATACTCAGTTTACTTTACAAAAAAAGATGCATACATCCTGCAAAAATCTACCTGTAAGGTGAAATAAAAATATTTAAGATTTCTTTTTATTAAAACTACAAGTTCTTGTGTGTTATCATTTGTATCGCTTTCATTTTCATAAAAAAAAAAATACTTTAAAGCAATACAACTCAATTTGCATAATCAGGTGTTTATGAATAGGCATTTTACTTTACTTTACAGTCATTTAGCAGACACAGATATATTTAGAGACTTAAATTACAATTTTTTACAATTCAAGAAATTCCTGCTTTCCCTGGGAATCGAACCTTATGATCCGGTGTTTCAAACACCAGCGCTACTAGGAAATTACATTAAAATTACATAAAAAAAAAATAATAATAATAATAGTTCAAGTTTAGGAAGATGAAGTATAATAGAAAAAAATATATATGATCTACAAATAAATTACATTACTTTATTTAAAAGAATATTACAAAAAAACGAGTGACCCTTCTTTGTTCTAAAAAAAGGTTAGTGCGCAGGACACCAGCCGCAAGAAAACAACTGGTTTTGCCTTCTTATCTTGCCTCTCCATTTTCCTTTCTCTTGAGCAGTGTAAAAACATTCAGCATTCATCTCAAGCCTCTCAGTCCACCACCGACGGATTTCACTTTCTAAAACAGACAATATTGACCACACGAGAACAACGTGTAGGACAAAAAAAGAGCCTTCTAGAAAAAATACTTTATTGAGAAAAACCCTACGACGGCAGAATTCTCCATTCTTAACTTCTTATTGTTGAAATGTGTGAGTGCATTGGGCTGCTGTATGTAAAACATCCTTAAGAAAGGAACGTCTCTCTTTTCACGCCAAAACAGTTCCATCCAGATTCAGCAAGATAAGAGATTGTTGACTGTTCTATACTGGCTGAACGTGTATAAGGGATAAGGATCACATAAACAGTTTGGTTGTTGGAACACAAAGCCATTGTTGCTCAGCAGATCTTTCAAAGACACTTTTGAAGTTGGAGAAAAATGTTCATTTACATTGATTTCTCGACCACAAGTCGTAGAGCGAATCCCACTCAAGAGAAATTTAGGCGCAGACACCTTTCTCCATCAATACCACATCAACTATGCCAGCTGTGTGCCACGGAACTCCTGAAGAAACAGTAGAAGTGAACAGAAAACTATTTTGCCAACCTGGATCGACCTCGCCCGAGCCCAACCTTAACAACTCCCCGTTAGTCCCGTCCTCCATTAGTATGTAAACCACACCATCTGTTCACGACTTTGAAAAAACGCACCTGAAAAACCGGATGCTGACTATTGTGGACTACTACAGCTGATTGAATAAATTTGTAAACATATGCACATTATCTCACCCGAGTCTAATGGCTGATACTAAAAATGAGCACAAAAAAAACTAATAAAATGACTGAATTCAAACACGGTTGTTAAAAGGTTCCTAAAGCACTCTTCTTGAGTATTTTAGTCTAATGCTCATGTGTATTTCACCTCAGCTGACCTCACGCCATCCTCTTTCTCAGAATATCCTCCAGACCAGATATCCTCAAAATCCAAACTCTGGTCTGGATCTGGATCCTGAGGTATTCCCATTTTCTGCATTCCAAGAGAACTAGTTGCACATAAAAGACAGAAAGCTTGGATTTCTTATGTTATCAGTTGCATAATACACCAGTAAAAATGCAAATGATCAGTTTGTGCCCTTTGGTCAAGCCCATCCGGCCTGTGGCGTGTCAGTCATTAAGACAAGACAGACTGTATTTATGTGGTGCACGTAATACAACATTTGCTATAAATAGCAGTAGCTTATCAAGTTAAATAATGTACCTTTTTAGACAACAAAAATACATAACAAAACATTAAAATGTATGTTAATATTGGCTTGGCTTTTCAACAGTTCAAATTGTCCCTACAGAAATCTACTGCCCATCTCAGATTAAACTTTAAGAGTTCTGGACACTTCACACTTCACACTCAAATTTCCTTTTTTCCAGGTTTGTGTAAATATTGCCAATAAAACCGATTTTAATTACATAAGAAGACAGGCACAGACCACGTGCAGAAGAAAGATTGTCAAAGAAGCTTTTGAACATTTATAGATTAAATTAAACAACAAAATGAGAGAAAAAAAAAAACTAAAGCCTTCAAACATTCCCACCTCAGGTTTCAGAGCGACCTCCGGTAAAATTGCCCAAGAACAACGTTGGCGCGAAACATCCTCCACAATAAATCACGATCCCGGCATATGATGGGTAACACTGACTCAGCACGGTAATACTGTAAGGTCAAGTTGAAAATCTTCACAGGCAAAAGTCTGGTTCTTTCCTAAGAGGATTTTTGGCACGACTCCCATATTCCATCAACAATAACTGACAGCAGAACGCTGCGCTTTCTTGAAGATAAACCCCTCATTAGTCAAGCAGACAGTTTCATTAAGACATGAATCTACAGCACAATACCAATAAGCTTTTATAGAAGATATGACAGCAATGACCCCATCAACAACTTCACAAAGCAAGAAAGCAACTTTGATGTTGTTGATTCTATATAATTATGTCGAATGACATGCTCTAATTATTTTGAGATCTGTGTGTGTGTGCGTATGTGTATGTGTGTGTGTATACGTATATAATCCTGCACGTTAACATTCCATTGACCTCAAACGGTCGGTTCTGTTGGTAGCGGTACGCTCAGGGGATCAGATCATTCCCAACATTTATGTGGGGCAAGAAGACAAGCCCGAAGTGAACACACTGTGCCTGAACAAAGAGTAGAAAAGCTTCACAAAACCGTCCGTCCACATCTCCTAGAGTGAGCCAAACCATAAACACTCACCTTGAAGTTGCTGGAGTTGACCCAAGACATGGCGATACCATCCACCATCTTATCCAGCGCGGTCTGGTCACTCTCCAGGTCGTGACACTTGTCCGCATCGGTGATGAAGTCTATCAGCTCGGGACCCATCTGCAGCCTGCGGGCCACGTCCTTCTGCAGCACCTGGCTCAGACAGTACTCCATATTGGGCTCCATGGCCTAGGACGTCCCGCCACGACCCGTGAGGCAGCGTGGGTGGTTGTAAATCTCAAAATGGCTTGGGAAAACCAGCAACTTGTTTAGATCCCGTGCCGATGAGCCCTACGAGCGCTGCGGGCTGGGAAGCCGAGAGGTGGAGATGTCGACTCGGGAATTCCAACGATGCACCATATGTGACCGGACAACAGCTGATGTGGATGGCAAATTCTCCTTTTTGTGGCTTTAGGAGAAGCGGTGAAGACACTAGAAGGGCTCTTGGTTACCGTGGCGGCAGCGGGAGTCGTGGTAACTAGAGCAAGAGGGAGAGGGGCAGAGAGAGAGTTGCTTCATTATTCAGAGCTCCTCTCCGCTCTGGATGAAAGAGAGAGGGGGAGAAAAAAAAAAAAGACAGCCGTTAGTAGAGTACCACCTCTGGTTATTGAAAGCCAACCGGACCTGTGTTTTTGTCAGATCATGAGCCACTTGTGGCGAAAAAGGCAGAAAAGCCCTTAGATTGTGACATTACTCAAAGTTCTGCGTTCCCTTAACTGTTTACTGACCACAGCATGTTGGCAGGGTTTTACTTTTCCTCCCAAATCCTCAAATTAAAATAATTTGGCTTTCACTATGAGAGTATAACGCATGGAAAAGTGGAGAAAAATGATGAGTGGTTTATTTTAAAAGCGCCTTCCTCTGGCTCAAGGTCACTGTAGTGAAGGAGAAAGCAGAGAATAAAGAGAAAGAACAAACAAAAAGCACTGAATAAAAGGCTTTGTGTAATATAATATATAAGTGCATGCACACTGAAATAATCATTTACTTACACATAACAATGCAGCATAAAAACAATAATGCATTCTTGGTCAAACACCAAGTTCTTAATCAGGTTTATCAAATAGTGGGCAACACAAAATACTTTGTCATATTTTAAAGACAATAGAATTAACACAGACCTGTTATACTTAGACAAGCCTGTGTAAGATTAAACTTTTATGCATAAGATCAAATTTTAAGTGACCTTATGCATGAATGCGTACTTTTCTGAAGTTCTTTTTATTGACATACATATGACTGCATTAACGTAATATTTCCAGACCATGTTTGTATGCATCTTGTGGTAATGAAACACAACTAATACTCTGCAGGATTATTCAGTCTTTTGCCTGACACAATATTTTTCTCATGTGGCCAGTGGAGGGGGGGGGGGCACCGCTGGATTAGCAGAAACTCCAGGCACAGGATTTGACACAGCAATAGCGCTGTCACTAGGATACTTGAATCCCCTTTGCAAAACGGCATCATGGGAATAATCTGCCTGCACTACTACCTACCTACCAATCTTTACTCATGAATGCAACCCTGATAAGCTGATTAACGGTGCCCAAAGGGAGAAAAAGCAGCATTTTTTTAAAAAGCAAAATGGCAGTTTACGACAGGAAACTGAAGTTGTAAAAAAGAAAACAAATGAAGATTTGGTTCAACATGAAAATCTGCACAAAGTGCCGTGATCAGGAAATATACATTTACCGTATTTCCATTTAACATTTTTGTAAAAACAAACTAAGATGACATTATGACTGATATATTTGTGTTTATATTTCAAAAATTAATTACACTACAGTAAAAAATAAAACTATAGTATATACAGTCAACTGTCAATTGTACTGTCAACAACAAAAACGTTCTTGGCAAATGTTTAATAATTATTGAACGTAAACATTCTGGTTTTCTCGCCGCATTCAATCAATTACACTGTATTCGTTTGGCATCTCCTGTAGATCTTTATAATTGCAAATATACAAAATTAACGTAAATAATGTCAGAAATCAACACGTCAAACAAAAACCGATGTGAACTAATAGCATCGCCGGACAGAAACGCTCGAGTCACTGACGTTTACGCTCCGGTGATGTGATTTCCTTCAAAAGAAACGACTTTTAAACACATGTGAAACTTCGAAATGACACCAAACCGTCATGTTTTAGAAATACAAGAGTTTAAATCGTTTCTACACAGCTTTGTCCCAAAACGGTCTGACTGAGACTCGGTGTTCATTGATCATCTAGCCGGTTATGCTAGCTCTCATTAGCCGGCCGATGAAACAATCAAAACTCGGGAGAACCCAACCAGACCCGCGTACGGGACTGACACGGTTAGTTAAGGCGACAATTCGTTAACTTACCCGGTCGTGTCTGCTTGTGTCTTCCGAATTGAAATCACGAGTTTAAGGATTAAAGGTGAGCGAGGTTTGTCTCCCTGTCGCCGCTCGCGCACACAATGATGGAGCACAAGTGCGCATGCGCAACACACCTCTGCCGTAATACTGATTTATTATCCAAAACGTGCACAGTGTGAACGTTAAATAACGTTTAAACAAGAAAAAGCATTATTTTATTTCATCAGTGTCGTTGGCTGTGGTCTAAAATCTCAGTTCCTTTCAAAAACTGCATTAGTTTTATCCAAACACCTTTCACCTACGTTATCAGCGGTTTTATACGTGCACTGCGTCTCTTACCATCAGATAAATCGTGTGTACTTGACGTAATAAACTAGTTTAAAACCGTTCTGTCTAGCCGCCACATGGTCTTTCGCCTCGTGTGGCTAAAACAATGAAGATTTATGGAAGGCCATTTTAATATTATTCCCCGAATATTCGTAGCGTTCCAAATTTCACTGAAGGTGACTTCTTTGTTCTATATTTTCTGTACATGTTTGATATTTAAACATACAGTATGTCACAATGTAAAAGCGACAGTTTGGAGATAGATATATAGGTTTGGATTAGAAAATTTAAATCCATAAGTGAAAAATTTATTATCAAGTGTAAATGAAAATATGTGACAAACAAATGCGACCATTTTTAAGTACTATACAAGCCAAAAAAATAAGCATTTATGAAAACAAGGGAGCAAAGAAACTGTAAATGTTATCTACATCAATAAACATTTTAATTACAATACATTTCATTAGATTACTTGATACTCATTATTTCATAGATCATGCAGATTGCAAATATCAAACCCATTAAGAAATGTAGGAAACAAGACAAAGAGATAATTGGATACTGGGCAAAATAAGAAACAACAGCCACAAACAGCTTGCCACAAGATTGACAAAGATACTTTTGGCTCCATCTAGCGGCAAATGCAGTTATGCTCATTGCATGAAAACAAAAAACTTCCACCAATTTTATAATATTACAAATTTACTTTATTATACAATATTTTCTGCAAATATAAACCAGAGTGCAGTTTCCTGCCTCAAACATGCATCTTAATTCAGAATATCTGTTGGATTGTTTTTGTCCTCCTTGCTCAGAGAAAAACAGTCCACACACAGCAAGTTCATTAACCCTTCCATCACAGGGATAACGCAGTCTGTGATTCACTGGCAGCCATGACTTCTTCCTTTTCCTCTGCATTTTCCACTTCTTCAGCAGAGTCTTCCTCATCTTCACTGTTTTCTTCCATGGGTTTGGCTTTAATAATAATTTCGTCATCAACATCATCATCTTCCACTCTGATTGATTTCCTCCTCTCCAGAAGCGAAGGGGTACACACTGGAGTAACATCCTGAATAAGCAAATGGCAGTTATCATTAAAAAACATTGATTACAAAAGACAAAACACATTCTTATGCTGTTAAACGGTTTTATAAACTAAATAAAAGCAGATTTAGATGGAAAAAACAGTGTATATTGATAGAAACAAAAACTGTTGGCACATGGGTTTTATTTCAAGTCACAAAGACTATTAATAAGCAAACATGCCACTTTCTGTCGGCACAGTTATCACACGCCAGTCGACGGTCACAACTGATGCGATTTTCATCCTGTGCCAAAAACAATTCAGAATGACAAACACTACATGTAAATGACTTCAGCTTACCTCACTACACAAGGAAACATCTGAAAACGCCATCTTGTGTGGAATTCGAGCAGCCTATCAATATTAATTAGTCTTGTTAAAAACAATACACATTCTTTTCATACTACAAAGTTATAAACAAGATAATTGTATTGTTTTGTGCTTACAAAGCCAGGGAAATCATAGTCGATGCCTTTCGCCTCAAGTCTTTTGCGGAGCTGCGACTCTTTTGTGAGGAGCTTCGCACCGAGTTTGTCCATGCTGCCCTCTGATGTGTGTGGTTGGTTATAGCGGGACACCGAAGGCTTCTTGGGCTTCGCGAACAACTTCATACAGCCAACAAAGAGTTTCTCATGGACCTTCTCTGGTGGGATGAACGAACCTGGACAACAAATTTTTAAAATTATACGATACAATACAATCAAAGATTCAGAAGCGCAAATATGTAAATAAAATAAATATATAAAAATTTGCCCTTACACTTTATAAGCCGTTCCCCCATAAGGTAGTTGTTCATTGTTTCTGCTACGATCTTGGCCACCTCATCACACTCAAACTCCACAAAAGCGTAGCCTTTGCTCTCCCCAGTCTGTGGAAATCAAGTTAAACATCAAGAGATGCGCTTTTATTATTAAAAAAAAAAAAAAAAAAAAAAACGATATTTTGTTAAATGTACAAGTGTTTTTATAGGTACATGGGTTTGAATGCACAACATTAGAAAGTTGGCAAAAGCTATTTTGTACCCATTTGATGTCGGCACAATAACCTTACCTACAGCAACAAATACTATAGGCATTTTTCAGATGTGCCACTGAAAGACTAAATGAGGTAAACCACAAGGAACAATTCAATTTAGATTTTGATAATATGCACTTGTGTTACATTTATTACTGATTATTTATTGGGCAGTGGGGCAAATGTTACATGTATAGGAAATATTAAAAGCATTGCTTTTTTACTAAGTACACACAAATAGCCATACTACAAACTCCTCTCAGCTCCCATCAATTATTATTATTAATATTAACTAAATAGTGCAAGTACATTACTTAGCTTGGCAAACTATGAGACTATATGCAAACACCGAAACTTACCTTTTTACTCCTTGCAAGTCTTAACCGTGTAACTGTGCCAAACTGTTGTAAATAAGCTTTCAGCTGAGGTTCATACAAAATCCGGGGAAGATGCCCAACATACACCACCCCGGGTAACAGCGACTGGAATAGAACAGACATTTGCATTAAATCAGCATTCATGAAGCATAAGCCCACGTGTTCTGGACATCGAAGACATCCGATTTAACAAGCAACGTAAAACATGTTTTTAACTAACTGCGTAAAATTAGAAGAAAAATCTATAGCAAATCATGTTTAAACGTCTAACTATTAGTATAGTACGTGTAAAACAAAAAGCACGTGTTCGCAGATCATACCGTCTTAGGCCGTTTCTTCACTTGCTGGACCTTCTTCTTAAACTCGGCGTCCTCTTTGGAATTTAAAGCCAGCAGGTTTTTCGCCGACTTCTTTGATGACTTACCCTCAGTCATTTTAGTTGACGAAGTCTGTCAAACGATAAACTTTAGTAAGTTTCAGCCTTTTTTCGCACGAGCTCTTGCGACAACACGTTGCGCTTCGTACCGGAAGCGGAAACCAGGAAAAAAGCCCCCTTTAAAATAAAAGTCGACGTCTTCATTTTAATTGAAATTTACAGAGTTGTTCTATTGTTTCAGTAATGTTTGTTAATTATCGCAATGTTTCGGAATATTATTTCTCACAATATTATTATTACAAATAAACAGAGGCGAAAGCAGCACAACAATAAAGTTTTGTGCGTTTATGTGTGTGCGCGATGGCATGCTGTTATTATACGTAACTCCATAAAATGTATACCGGTATACAGTATAAATATAATCCTAATTATAATTACTAAATGTGAATTTAAAAAAACGCTCGCCATACACAAGGTGTACAATTACCAGTTTTCAATGTGTAAGAAATGTGATTAGATTGAAATAAGTAAAAAGATATGTTAAACAAAGGGGGCGTGTCCTACATCCAGAAAGGAGGCAGGGCAGAACTGCAACAAGGATTCCGCACCTTAGACACAACATTCAACAGTGCCAGTTCAGTATCTGACATGGAAACTAAAATGATTTATTTTACTGTGAACGGAAGACCAGAGCAAGCAGAATTTCCTGTTGATTGTCCTGCACAAGATATTAAAGGTAACAAATTTTGCAAGTAGTCTTTTTTTCTATTCTTGTAAGTCTAATTCGCTTACAGATGTCTTCTTTATGTCTAATACTGTATTTAAAATAAGACAAACATACAATTTAAGTCTTCATAGATTTTGTAGCAACTGTTGGTTTTGTTTTTAAATATATTGCTATATGAAATTTGTGTAGAAATTAATCAAAAAGCTTAATAATAAAAAGAGCAGTGTGTAGTGTTATCAATTATTCTTCATCTGTATAATTTACAGATATATTTCGAGCAGCAGCCGAAGCTGGACCTCATGATATCTTAAAACTCTACAATACTAAAGGAAATATCATTAATATTTCCCCTCAGCTGATCCCAAACAGTCCTCACACGTGCTATAAACTGGAAGTGGTGGCTGCGGACTGTAACAGTGAGCTGTTAGGTATTCAGTCCTTAAATCTAATCTTTTTCAGACATACGTACTTGCTTTGTTATCCTTCAGGTACAGAGTTGGCAGTTGCGTTGGGATTTGACCTGTCTTCTATGGAAAAAAGGTACACATTCTTTACATATGTGCCACACATTATTTGCCAAGTGCTATGAGACTTGTTTGAGACTTGTATTTTTTAAATAAAACATTGTTTTTTAAGTTTGCATAAATGTTCCACAATCAGATTACAGAGCCTTGAGAAAAGAATCTTTACCGAAGGAGTCGAAACTCCAGCCATTGTTTATGAGATGAAGAGACAGGTGGAGTCTTTCAGAGAAAAACTTGAGGTTTGACAGATTTTATACAAGTTTACTACCTAACCTTGAAATTTCCTTTTCAAGAATCGACAGTTCTAGGATGCATATAGATGTAGTTGCATAGACTCTCTTTTTAAATACCTTTTGTTTTATAGAACGTGTGAGTGACAGAGACTTTTTCTCTGTAGAATGCCGAGCACCTGAGCTGGTTGGGGTTATTTAAGGACATATCAGAAGGTTCCCACAAGCCTTCGCCATTCTACCACAAAAGAACCCTTCGCAAGACCCGTGAAGAGTGTGAGCACGTCAGGGAGAAGTTCTTCCAAATGAGGTGAAGATACAGAGGTAAGGTGTTAAACAAACCATAGTCTCACATCTGATTTATGGTGACAGCACGCTGGAGGTTTCTGAGGAGGTTCGACAGTATCTCAAAACCCCAACATTTGATAACTGGTAAGTGTTTCATAAGAACAGATGTAGAAGGTTTCATGAATGCTTTGATGGAACCTGGAAAAAAGTTGATTTGTAAAAGAAAAATGTCTATTCAAAGTCTCTCAATTGGTTCAATCTACATCAAAGTCTTGCAGCTGTCAGCCATGAATCGGAAGCACAACATTTCTAAATGAAGCACGAAGAACATGAAGGATAACTGTCCTTTCATCTGCTCCAACAGCCTAATCTCAATATCAATGCTCCTACTTCAGGTTTACAAATCAATAGAGATTCTTATTAATGCTCTGCTTATTAATGCAGCAGTCTTATTAGAACCAGATCTTTCAGAATAACACAACACAAATTATAAACACAGTAAGCGACTTAAGAAAACACAAACCAGAGTATCTATTGTGATGAAGCAGATCCGTTAGTTTAGCGGTGGCCATTTATTATTTTTGAGAGGCTGCTTGGGAAAAAAAAGAAAATATTGCGGAGGCCAAAGCACTGAACTCTGTTCTTTATATATTAAAAATAATGAGTTGTTTTTCAGTACAGAAAGCACTAAACAGTCAGGACAATGTTTGTTATTTTGCGTGTTCTCTGTGTGTTTTGTCGAGTAATGGTAACGGATGTCATCGTTTTTAAACATGTGATCTCCTCCACAAACTAAACATGATCTTATCCCAGACTGTTGGAAATAAATTGTATATTCAACAGACTGTAAAACGTCAATATGCTTTTAACCTGAAAATGTGTGTGTAATATGTGTGTGACACCTCAATGTAATGGAATTATACATTACACAATGACAACCAGGTCTGATGAATGGTTTGGTGCTCGGCTACAGGCAGTGGGAAGATGCTGAGATCATGGTGCTTCTCCAGGTGATGTACACAGATCTGGACTTCATTTCCACGTTCAACATCGAGTCTGATGTCCTTCAAGAGTTTCTTTATGAGGTGTATCGCCGCTACAATAACATTCCCTTTCACAACTTCAAGCACTGCTTCTGCGTCACTCAAATGGTGAGACAATCAACCGTTTCATGTCATGTATTCACGTTTGAATTCACGTTGTTATTATTAAACAGGATGATCCACCCAGGAAAACACATTAAAGTAAAAAAAAAAAAAATACTGGATATAAACAGCTTTAACTGGAATTAATATTGTGTCTACTTTGCTTATATAGCATTGTAGTGAGTCAAGAGTTTTTAGATCCTTATAAATAGGTTTAGTGCATGTAGTTGAAAACAGCAAAAGGTGGATGTATTTGTTTACTTTAAAATATTTCTGATTTTATAAATATAATGTAATGGGAATTCAGACAATAAATCTGAACCAGACAATACATGAAAATCACATTGGATTTGGGAAGATTTTGGAATAAAGTAGAATATACATTTTGTATATCTATATATTGAATAAATGTACAGTACTGTATATCTATATCTGAAAGTGTGTGTGTGTGCGCGCGTATATTTATCTACATTCACATAAATACTGTATGCATACTGTAAATGTATGCGTGCAGTTATTTAGTGTACCTTAGTAATCCATTATCGATTATCTGTCATTCTTGAAGTTGACAGGCTTCAGGTGCATGACGGTAAATGTAGTTCCTCCCGGTGTCTGCGCAGATGTATGGCCTGATCTGGCTGACAGATCTCAAGAGCAGGATGGACAGCACTGACCTTCTCATCATGTTGACTTCAGCCGTCTGTCACGATCTGGACCACACGGGCTACAACAACGCCTACCAGGTGAGACGCGCGTCAGAGCGCCGGCACACGTGACGTCACGCCTGGTGTGTGCGTGTGTGTGTGTGTGTGTGTGTGTGTGTGTCAGATTAACGCCCGCACAGAGCTCGCGCTCAGGTACAACGACATCTCTCCGCTGGAGAACCACCACTGCGCCGTGGCCTTCGAGATCCTGGAGAAGGTGGGATTTTAAAAGGGAGTCTGTGTTTGTGAACAGGAGCTTGTCAAGAATACTGTGTTAACTTTTAGCTGCGTTTTCGTTTGCTTTTCCAGAACGAAAGCAACATTTTTAGGAACGTGTCAATGGAGCAGTACAAGAGAATACGAGAGGGAATCATCAAGTATGTCTGCCTTACTAAACAAACTAAAAACATCACATTAAGTAATATACTGTGCATATATACGTATACTGTACCAATTATTCAATAAATCTATGAAACTCATATTTCTGAAGAGGAGAGAGAGAGAGACAAAGAGAGAATGATGTTGAAAAAAAAGAGATCGGGTGAAAGATAATGTGAGAGAGATATTGAAAAAGCAAGACTGAGTGAAAGAGATAATGGAAGAGGGAGACAGGAGAATGAGAAAGATAATGGGAGAGAGAGAAGGGGGGAGAGGAGCAATATAGCGTGAAAAGAGAGACAAAAACTGAGACAGAGTGAGAGAATGACATAAAAAGGAGTGAGGACAAAAAGACACGCACACATAGAGAGACCACACATAGTGGGAAAGAGTGAGAGAAGGACAAAGTGAGAAAGAAAAAGGGTGACAGAGTCTGATAGTAAAAATTACTGAGTGAAAGGAAGAGATAGACAAAGAGAGAGAGCGAGAAGAGAGACATACAGAGAGAGAGAGAGAGAGAGAGAGAGAGTAGAAAATAGTGGGGAAAGAGCAAGTGTGTGAGAGACTGACAGACAGAAATATACTATGTATATTTCTATAAAATATTAATTTCATTTATACAACCGAGCCACATACGTATTTAATATTTGGTCCAGACGTGTCTTGTAACTGGTGTGTGTGTGTGTAATCTCTTCAGGTGCATCCTAGCCACAGATATGAGTCGACACACAGAGATCCTCAACAAATTCAAAGCCATTTTACCGGCGTTTGACTTCACCAACAAGGAGCACAGAGACGTGGTGAGAACATCCTGTCCTGCCTCTGCTTCCTCTTCTTGATGTCCACGTACATGTCAGCATAGAGATCTCTGTGCAGCTGATGATGATCATGATCAAGGTCAGCGACATCTCCAACGAGGCCAGACCCATGGATGTGGCCGAACCCTGGCTGGACTGTCTGCTCCAGGAGTTCTTCAACCAGGTATCTCCTCAAAGTTCTCCAGTGACCACCACTCAGGCTCCTGGGTCTTCTCTGATATGGCGTCTCTGATATGACCAGAGTGATATGGAGAAGCTGGAGGGTCTCCCCGTCACCCCCTTCATGGATCGAGACAAAGTGACCAAACCTTCTTCGCAGACCGGCTTCATTCGTTTCGTTCTCTTTCCGCTCTTCATTGAACTGGCTAATCTGTTTCCTTGTCTGGAGGTGAGATTAACTCATGATGGAACCAACTAAATCAGAGTGGGTTGGGCCATGGGCTTCTGGGAAATGGAGTTCAGTGCACCTGTACTCTATTTTTTTATATTGCAGTATATATTTTTTTCCACACAATCTCTTTTCTAACCTTGCAGCAGCACATCATCGACCCAGTTCGGAAAGCCTTGGATTATTACACAGAGATGGAAAAAGCTCTGGAGAGAGAGAAACAGAACCGGGTCCTGAGTGAGAAGCTGGTCAGATCCGGCAGCTCTAAAGAACCTGAAACTCAGTCAGAACCTTGTGGGATGAAAACAACTGCATGAAGTCACCGTTGTCATGGCCGTTGTCAAGGAAAACTCAATGTACACTGATTTGTTAATGAGATTGATGAGATGTTGATTTGTTAATCTAATGAGAACTACATGCAAGTTTGTTATGTTGTGATTGTGTTTTGTTGTGATTTGTTGTGATTATGAAGATGTTAAGTTATGTTGTATCTTCATTAGAGAGTAAATGTTGCATAAATCATTAATCAGCCATTTTTTGTTTCTGAGCGAATTGTTTCAAATTAAGAACTTGAAAATATTAAAATTGCATCAGATGATATAAAAATCCATTTCATTTCCTATCAGTTGAGTGTCGATAAAAACCAAAGCTACATAAAACAATAATCGGTTCTTTATATGCTATAGATGACCACGAGATGGCGCTAAAACCATTTCTGTAAACGCCTTTAAATGATGCTAGAAAAAAAAAATACTCCGTTATTTTTATGCTCCAATTTTATTTACAAAGAGTTTTTTTTACATATTGGTTATCCTTAAAACAGTGACTTTTATTCTAATGATGCAAAACATAATTATGCGTGCAGATTTGCATGTCTTGGAATCGCATACTGCACATTTAATACCAACATTTACGTTTCAAGCCATTAATTTGCAGAGGCAGGTAAAGCATTAGCATGCGGCACTGTACACTTTTGCATAGTAAATGGCTGTCACTATTCATCCATAATTGTTAACCAAACATGTTGCATGAAACAGAAATATTTCAGGAAGTTATGAGTTCCCTGGTTCAGTATATCTGCAAAATGTTTTCATGGCACCAATTAAGTCATTGCAAAAAAACCGTTAACCTCATATGGAGGTTAAAAACATATGGACATTTTTAAAACAAACCTCTCAAATTAACAGACGAAATGGTAAATAATAATCCAAATATCATTTAAAACAATTATTATTACTAATATCTGAAAATGATTCATAATTGTGAAAAAGTAATTAAGTATTAATAATAACAACGTTCTTAATGCAGAAACCGTATTAACACCAGATATGATTTCAAAACAGCCTGAGCATACCATAAAAATGTCATTTGATCATAATAATCCAAGTAAACCAAACAAATATCCCCAAAATGCTCTTTTAAAGATGAATAAAGAACAGAACACTAGGACGTAACACAGCGCATCATCTTCATCATGTACAGTGGGGAAACGGGGCGGCAGTGGTCTGAGATTAAGGACACTTTACCCAAACCACACTGGTTCTACGGGCTCTCCAGCAGGAAATCGTTCAGAAACAGTGGACTATATCTCGCTATGTACACGCAACGCATTTAATGTACAGCTACAGAGTCCATCAGATTCAGTGCTTTATTACTCGCATCGCAAAGCTACTTCTCAACATCTTATTGGTTGATTCAGATCTCAAACAGGAGCTGGTCTAATGTGTCCACACCAATTATCGTTTCGTACGGACAGAGCGAGGACTAAACTACACTTACACAACAGTAACTAATGGTAGAATCCATACACAGTCGTCTACCAATGGACTCGTCGTGATTGGTCCAACCGAACCTAAAAACCACTGTCCTTCGCCAACATTACACAAATGTCTTATATCAAGACTTTCTATAGCGTGAGCTTTAAATCCTCTAGTCTAGTCTAGGCTTTGATCTTTTTTTCTGCGGCCACATTGTATTTCTTTACTGAAAGCAATAAGTCGTAATGAAACATTTATTGACGTATTGCATCATTGTGCACGTGACAACAGCTTCAATCTAAAGCCAATGCAGTTTTACTTCATGCAGAAGTTAAAAAAAAAACGCTTATTTGTGTGTTACAATAACCTGTGTATATAAACCATCCAGATGGCCCCACAATGACCAGCAAAAAAAAAAAAAAACGATTTGAGAAGTGATCGTCTAAAACACGAAATATGTATGAAGGGTTCTACACATAAATGCACACGGTTCAAATTCCATCAATGGATTTACTACGTTTCTTTTATGCAAAACAAATAACAAGGGCAAAATGACAGTTTCGTGACTAATGGAGATGCTTCAATTCTAATGCAAAATACAATATCGTTGAGTCATAGTACTTCTAATACGTTACATACAAGTTTATATGTATACTGTATGTCTTATATATAATATATATTATTTCATATATAATATATACGTACATTAAATGGCTGGTCAACGTCCAGACTCCAAAGACCAAGAAAATAAAATAGGACTGGGCAACATATACATTTGTGTATGGTTGTACATATGCATATGTGTGTGAGTGTTACTTTTTAATATACATTTGTTAAAAAAAAGAACATTTAGTAAGATTCCCTCATGTTTAGATGCTACAAAGTAGTTAAACCATGGTGATAAATCTACCTGATATCAGTGGAGCTGGAGGCACTGTCATGTTTCTGGAACACTCTGTCTGCTGAAAGATCTCCAACTACTCGCTCCATTAGTGAGTTATGACAAAATAAAAGCCAAATAGTCTGGAGCCTGTGTAGCTCTGCTGCGCCTTAAACAAACCATAAAAGCTCACAAAGATGAACAAATCTAAAAAAAAAAAAAAAGAAAAACAAATAAAGAAGTGCTGCACGGTACTATTTTTTATTGGCTAAGACAATCGTGCAAAACTGCTCTGTGCTGATTGGCTAATGGCTCTGCGCCGCCTCACCTACTTCAGGATGAAACTAGCATCCAGTGAGTAGAATGTGCTGCCTTCAGTTAGCATTTAGCTGTCTGAAATGACACGCCAGTACAAACTTTACTTCAGGACTCTCGAGTCTCAAGCGATGCAGATCAAAACCATGTTCACACCGGAACAAACTTGGCATTTATTCCTTCTTGTATTTTCTTGTATTTCCTATCTTTACTTTTACTTTATTTTTACTTTACAGTCATTTGGGAGACGCTTTTATCCAAAGCGACTTACAAGAAGAGGAGCAAGTGAAGCAATTTGTCTACAGCATCATTCAAGAGCAATCTCTCATGAGACAATTTGGACAGTTCTCGCTTTTTTAAGTCATGCCAACCAAGGACATGAAGTGACAATACAGCACCACTTGGTGGCGCTCAATCTCAGACCAATTTTTCCCAAAGCACAGTAACAAACAAGCCAGCAGGAGACTTGAATCAAGATGAATGTGTAATTATCTGGGTGGCATTTAGTAACGAGTTTAAAATAATTTGATCTGAGAAACAAGTCCGCCACCTTGTGTCCGGTTGTGGATTTGCACGTCACTCGGTGCAAAAGTCTTGAAAAGCTGAGGCCGAAGATTCATTCCGGTGTGAACAAGTGCATCACGGACGGACAGGGACGCTTTCCTTAATTACAAGAGAGAAGGCATTGTACTGCATTTCGGTAAAAAGGCGAACAATTACAAGCATGATCTCACGCGTCTGGCTGTGGGTTGAGATGTAAGTCAGAGTCTGTGTCGTGAGTCGTTGCTGTAGCCCCCTGGTGAACCTCGGTTGCGGTGGGGTTTGTAAGCGTCTTGATAGGGGTCGTGGTAGTCCTCCTCCACCAGGGGGTAGTGTTCACGACTGTGCTGGGAATTGGAAGAAAGGCGGTTGTGGCTCTTCTTCTGCCTTTCGTTATTTTGATAGTTCTCGTCGGCGGTCATCAGGCTGCGCCGCTCCATTGACGTCTGGTCATTTATGTGATTGCTGTTTTTATTTCTTTGGCTCTGGGAAATCACAAAACAAATGCGAATAAACATTATAACAATGCACATTTTTAAAAAAATAACACAATAATAAATAATTAAATAAATAATAATAGAGATAAAGAAAATAATTATAATAATAATATTAATAATAAATCTATATAAAAATATTTGCATTTAAAAAAAGCAAATATTTGCACAAGTTTTTGTGCAAAAGTGACAATGTAAAAAAAAAAAAAAGAGTCAAGATTTATGCTATTGCATTGTGTATTAAAATCTGAATAAATGATCGGTCAAAAAAAAACACTGCCTGAAAAATAACTACACTGATGAATTTTTATGCTCCTAGTATAAAAGAATATAGGTAAAATAATGTTAAACTCCATGATATGTCCCATGTGACTGAAAATAGTATTTAAAATGATTGAAAACTATGAAATGGTAAAGATGTCTAAACCTCAAGAAAAATATAAGTTACAGGCTAGTGTAATCACATCAATAAATAAACCACACTTCACCTCTGGTAAAACATAACAAATAAGCCTATAAAATAAAACAACACAAAAACAATTGTGTGTAACCTGGAACCTATTTTTGGCCATGGTCTTGGAACACGTGAGATGCATACAGGGGCTTTGGAGAAGATCTGAGCCCACCTGCAGTCCAGAGATGGTGGTGGGGTACGGCGACAGCGCAGTGGAGCCCAGGTTGCGTCCCAGAAGCGGGTTGAGCGGCGTGCTGAGCGAGGTGTGTGTGGCACGCCAGTACGCCTCCAGATACTCCGCCAAGTGCTCGCACGCGTCCTCAAGCTGGTTCTCATCTAAAATGACGTCGAACATTTCCTGCAGTGTGGAGAGAGAGAGAGAGAGAGAGAGAGAGAAAAGATAAACACTGAATGGATCCTATACTCACTTCAACATCTCAGCTGATTCTCCACAGACTTTATTACTGATAGTGAGTGCCAGACTACCACTGGTCATAAGAATAATGCATTACTCTGTTCTGTTTGTGTCACGAGCTGCTAAACGCTCAAACTTAAGGACCCTGAAGCTGGAGATCAACACCTCACTCATTATTCATGTTTAAATCTATCCCACCACCATCAATCAGCCATGTTGTTCCCTGCCTATCGATTGGGGCATGTTCACATTTACACTAATAATCAGTTTTGTGAAACTGCAAATTGTCTGAAAATTGTCTACTGAATATTCCAAATCAAAATAAATGCACATTTTTAAACAAAATTATGTATAATCTTGTTTTTTTTACCCATCTTTAGCAGTTTAAATCTGTGCATTATTTTAAGGTGATGTTTTAATTGAATTGAATTGAAAAATCCTTTATTAGTCCCACAGCGGGGAAATTTCACGTCACGACAGCAACAACAAATCCAAACAAATAAATAAACAAGCATCACCATAGCGCACTGCACACATCATAATAAACAAACAAACAAACAAACACAGACCATAAATTTGAAGTGATATCTGTGCATTTTTAGCCACTGTAAATTGACTTTGAGCTATTGGCCACTCCCCATTTATGCAATATTTAAATGTATACATGAAAGTCATAAAATGAGGATTGAAAACATTATTCTGATGCATGTGACTCCAAACAAGCAGTGCTAAAACGTAAGTGTAACGTTTTGTGCTGAAACGACCCTTTATTTTCTAAGCCCAGCACTCTGACCACTTGACCACAAATCCCCTAGAAAGACGCCATCTTCAGTGTGCACTTACTGGGGGACACTGAGCGAGTTTATCCGCTGACACCAGCTGTACATTTAAATGTTTGCTCTGAGATTTTCCTCTAGATTTTATCAGTCGCTGCAGCACCTGCCCAACATAAAAAGAGAAGAATTATTTCCTGGAAAACCATTCATTTCATTCATTTTTTTTGTTCAATTATCAAATCTCTTTATGTAAAAAAACATAAAAAAAAAAAAAACAAAACAATGCCTGCAAGGACGTACAATATTTGTGCATTTTTAAATTTATGATTCATACCAAGTCACTGTTTTTTATTACTTAGATATTTTTTTAATATTTTTGTGTATTTATTTATTTATTGAAATAAGAGGATATCTAAAGACAGAGTCTGAACACATTTCCTTGTTGTTATGTACAAACTTGGCCATTAAAGTTGATTCCAATTCAGATAATATGTATTTATTAGGACATAATTACTTAGAGTTAGAACTGAGTAAACTTCACAAACACAAAGACGACTCGTGACAGGAGCATTAATAGTTTGGTTGTGTGCTTTATCATGGGGAGTTTGAAGCTTCTAGGTTATTTTTAGACCATAAAAGTGAGCATCTCAAACATCTAAGTGTTTGTCATACAGACGAAACCAGAACTAGCAAGCTCTGCAAGCTGTCACCTTGGGAGAAGACACTTTGACATGGATGATGATGGGAGCTAGAGACGTCTTGATGAGCTGGGCAGGATGGTTGATGGTGTCAGCATCCAGCACCACCAGCTGAAGGGACCGGGCCAACTCAAAGATCCGCTCGATCTCGCTCTGAACCTCCGCTGTTGGAGAGGGAAACCGTCACGGAGAGGAACATTGGAAACTTGCTGATTTGAAGATCATGATCATTGTCTGATGACCTCTAATACAGCTAAAGGTTCCCTATGGTTCCTCTAATAAGAGATAAAGCTTCAACGTGGAAAAAAACAAGCAACGTACCCAAGTTGGATCTGGTGTTGGATCTCTCGATGATGGCTCTCTTACTGGGGTTATTCAGCACGGATCTTTTGGCGAGAGAGATGTCCGCTGTTACCCGTGTGATTGATATTCTAGAACACAGCAGGAACGGTCAGATCAAGCTTTAGAAGGACAAGCACGTGCTGGAGTAACGCTGGACTCCTCTCACCTGCCTTCGAACCGGTGTTTCAGGAAGTCAAAGAGAGCTTTCTGCATCATGTCCGTCACCTGTGTCCAGATCCACCAGAGAGAAGAACCAGATTATTTCTCATCGATGACCACTACTGAAGATGTACGCATCTTACTTTGCATTAATCTACAAGTTTTGATTATTTCTAAGACGTCCAAAATGTTGAATTTAATGAGCTCAGTTAGTGTAGCTACTTATAACTTAGTGAAATTTTGAGCTCAAATTCCAATGCGGAGTCTCAAAAAATACAATAAATAAGAAGAAGCCAATTTGAGTTGATGAAGAGGAAAGTCTCCAGATTATTTTAAAGTTTACACTATGTGTCAATGTTTACAAATCTACAACAAACTAGGATAGAATAATAGGAAATAAAAAAGTCAATAGTGGGGAAATGTTGCACTGCTCCACTATTAAGTACCGTAAATGTAACATGTAACAAAACATGCTGAGGCAGCAAAAACACATTTGCATACTTTAAAGGACATTCTTACATATAGAAACACACTATAATCTGTATCGCTGTGCTATCTATTATGCTAACGTGCTAATCAGCGAGTCAGCCTGATGTGTCTCGAGATCAGCGCGGAGCGTCAGATGGCGAAGCTTAACACACACGTCACGCTGATTTTTGAGAGGGTGATGTCTCTTTTCTCTCTGTTTCTAATTTCAAACCATGCTCCATTTTTTGAGATTGGCATGTTGTACCCAGAAGGTTGTTGCCGTGGCAACTCAGCTTGGAGATGATGGCTGCTATTCTGCGACAAACCGACATTCCCTCTCGCTCGCTGCTTAAGAAGTGATGCCCTGGTTACCGTGTCTAAATATACACACACCCACACTACAGGGGTCGGGGGGGTGAGGGGGGCGGGGGGGTGTACCTCATATCCCTTCAGTGACGGGCCCACCAACACCACCGGCCTCATGGAAGGCACCACGTCGTATGGAGGAATGTGCTCGGCCTACAACACAACAGCCTTTAGATGTTTGTTTGACGCTCACACTCTCACTGCAACACACTATTCAACAACATTCTCTCTATCTTGAGGAATCAAATTTCTTCTGAAACGCTCTTCCCCCACACCGTCCGCAGCAAAATAGATTTACACATAGATTTTCATCATATTATGCGTTAATTAACAGAACCAATTACATATGGACCCAGCTAATCAATGCGAAAACTCATTAAAATGTAATTTTATATAGAGTATTTTATCACACAGTATTTCATAATAATAATAATATAACAATTTTAATAATATTGTGCTGTATCTACTGCATTCAAAATGTCGTTTTATAAGTTGTGAGGGGAAAACAGCATCTGTCTAATAAAAATATGAACTTGATTAATTGTACAGATTTTTACATTTTATTCCCAAGGTTCACAAATTCTGACGTTGGCTACAGCTCCCTGTGACCCAGAAATGGATGGTGCTGTTTAGAAGATGAACAACTTAATTCATATAATGTTATTGAACTAATTTATTTAATCAAATCAAAAATATATTCGATATTGTCTCTTGGAGACAAACCCAAAAGTGTGTGTTCTGCAAACACAAGCTCCAAACAGAAAAAAATGATGCTTATTAAAAAGAACGTGTAAATTAAACAGCGTTTTTCTGCAACAAATAATTTCAGTTTATAATAGTACATTTATTAATAATCAGAACTCCGGTCTAGAACTCCAGAATTTATTTAAATGCTAGTTTGGCATTTAAAAAAGGAAAGGTCGGCACCAGTGGTCTAGAAAATTCCGTAATAGAAGGGAAAAAAAAAGTTACTTACCACTTTTTGTTTCTGTTTACCTGGAAACATATAAAAAAAAGGCAATTTTATATTTATGTAATTATTCTAGTAATTGCAAGCTAAACGTGCGTGTCATAGTTTCAAGTCAAATGCATGCATATATTTATACAGACTTGAAGATACTGTTACAGATACAGAACTATGAATAAAATTTAACAGTAAGACAACAGTCAACAAATCTAAGAAAAAGATGCTGACCTGCAGACGGAGGGTTTGGCTTGAAGGAGCCCGACACCATTTCTCCCAGACTGGAGGAAGAATTCCCACTCGACTTCCTGTGGCCAGCAGCAATAAAAAACAGAGCGGCGTATTACAGTAGAGTCCAAAAGGAAAATAAAATCACACCGTGCAGTTCAAAACACAGTTAGTTTTACAGAATAGTTTGCTGTCATGCAGAAGTGACGATTTCAGATTTAGACGTCAGTGTTGAAATGTCTTACCCATGAAAGCGACTTCTCTTTTGCTCCTGCTGTAACCGAATGTTCTCCAGCTTTAAGGGACTGGGGATGAAGCCAATGTCGCATCCTTCCTTCACCAGTCGCCCAATCCACCAGTCGTTGTTGTATTTCTATGAACGTTTCCAGTGAGAGAGTAAAATGTCTGACAGCGCAGCAGGGAAGACGCTCTTCTCACCTCCTTGATGTGAAGGAAGTCTTTAGCATCGAAGGAAATGGCAGTGCCAGCCACCGGGACGTCCTCATCCAGGGCACCACAATAGCTGACGTTTGTCCTCACGGCGAAGGCCACAGCTTTTGCCTTAAATGACAAGGTATGAACAAATAAAAGTGAAAAAATAATCCATGTTGTGCACTTTGTCATGAGCAAAAAGACCTGCACGAGACTGTTGTAGCTTTGTGGTAAAATTGAAATTTTATAGGTGTAAGTGAGAGTCTGATTGTGTACACGCTTGTGATTGGTCGGTAACCAATTGATGCCCCGCCCTCAGGCTGTGATTGGCTCCAGCTCCCCGCTACCCAGAAAGCGGTTCAGAAATACTTTTCGGAAGAAATATAGATTTTTTGAGTGATGCTTTGTGCGATTTCTTTACAGTGATGTTAGAAATGTAATCATTATATAGTAACATTTATTGTTTATGTATCACTTAATGTCCTGTGTAAAGTTGTACAGGTGAAAAGTAAAAAATCACACCAAAAACCAAATGACTTGTTTTATTCTAAATGTTACTTTGTATTCCAGGAAATTATTAGAAAACAATAAACGTTGAAATGAAAATATTTTATAGATGTTTAACGAGTTTCAATTTTTGTTTTGACAAGTTTTAGTTAATTCATGAGGTAAGTTAAATAGTAGTTATTTCTAACTAACTTTACATGGGGCCAGACAATGTCCAAGTCAGTTGTAATGTTTTATAAACTGTGTATGTCTGTAAAAGTGAATGACAGAATAAAAGGTCCTCACTAACAGCTAATTGTGAGTGTTTGCGAGTCTCTCTGACCTTTGCCCTTTCCAGCTGAACAGCGGCCTGCTGCTCTTTCTCCTGCCGGCCGCCCTGTTCCTCATCCAGGGAGACGTCCGAGTCCGACGGCCTGCTGGTGTAGGAATCGGCAGAACCCTGTACACACACACACACACACACACACACACACACACACACACACACACACACACACACACACACAATTTTTCCTTTACGTTAAAAACATAGACATATAGAGAATAAAATACAAGGCAGACCTGATAAGGATAATATAGTACATATAAAATGTATTAATAAAAGGATTGTCGATTTACGTCTTGAGATTTAAGAAGTCGAGATGCTTTAAATTATAATAATGCTTCACTCATAATGCTTGACCAAACATGATATTGTGAAAGGCAAAACTCCTGCTGGTTTAAAATCCATAAACACGGCTTTAAAACACAATTCTTTAAGGTGTTTATCTAAATCACATTTCCTGTTAAACAACAATGACATAATTAATGCCAAAGGGCCACAGAGGAAAAATTAGATCATTAATATGTAATGCTTGGCAGCACCGAAAGTCTTAAAATAGAAGCCGAGGGAAAAGTGAAATGACAGTTTGGAGGAAATTGTGGCAAGCATGACTAGGTTTATGGGTGACGGTGTTTAAAAAGCCATCAGGTACGCAAGACAGATGTGTAGAAACGACACATATCCTCCAATCACAATAGAAAATCCTAAAAATAGAAACAATAAAAAAAGGAAGATGGTAAAAGAAAAAGACACACACATACAGACACAGAGAACAAGAAATAATAGATGAAGGAATAGAAATGTGAGAAAAAGAAGAGAGAAAAAGGGAAACAACGAAAACAGATACAGGAATAGATAGACAGGGAGAGGAAAATAAGTACAAAAAGGAACCAGAAATGAAGAAGAAAGCAAAAATGAAGAATGAGTAAAGAAGAATTTCTTTGGAATCAAGAAGGAATCAAGAATGTATCAATACGCCTACACTAAAAAACACAGAACAAAATTTGAATCCCCAAGGACCATTTTTGGCATGAATTAAAAATTAGAAAAACTATCTTATCAAAGAATTATTATAATCAAAACTAACAATACAAACACACATCATTTGAAAGTCTTAATTCTTTCTGAGACTAATGAAACAAACAAATGTAAAGAAAAATAATTCAAGACCCGTTTATTTTCTAAACATGAGCGTAAAGAATAGACATTCTGAATGACGAATCTTCCTTCTGGGTCGTCTAAATAAAACAGCAGAGGTGGTTTTCAGTCAGAGATAATCCATTATCAGCTTCCTGAATTCATCAAGCGCAACGACTGACCCCAAAAAGCAACTCAAAGAATTAAAACCTTCCAAATGTTTGGTACCTAAAATGAAGCCCCACAAAAAACCAAACATCTTACATACTCCAAAAAATGAATTTAATGTTTATCGAGAACCTGACCTCGAGTCCAGAAATTTCCTGGATCACCTCTGCTCAATTTCTACTGTACAAATCAACCTCGGAATCCCAGGAGAACATCTCCAGATCTTTTCAAACCATTCTCTTCCCTTTCCACCAAGTCAGGAGACGTTCCTGATCTAAAAGGTCACTGTAGCCCACCGGCATCTCACTGTACGATGGCAGATTCATGGACTGGCTTGGCGTGAGCGACGTATGTGTCACTCAGGGAGCTGAAAAGAAAAGCTGATGAAAGGTAGATGTGTCATCCCTTTGTTTAGTGTAACTTAGCAACAGCAGCATCTTTTCATGATGGTCTAGACTGAGTGATGCCGGTCTTGACCTGAAAGAGCATCACCTTAAAGACGCAGACTAACCAAAAACCAGCCTAGATGTTCCACGAAACACACACCATCCCTAAAACACTCGTGAATCATCTCGTGACATCATGCTCGACCATCACAGATCTTCCCGGACCTCCAGGAGCAGAAGTCATCATGTGATGCGGTGAGGCGAGTGACAGGCGCTGCATCTGCTCTCGATGACATCAAAGTTCTCGTGATTCATCCAGGCTGAATCTCACTCCGAGCGGTGCGGCGAATCACAAAAACCACGCAAAAGCCAGCCAACCACCAAAAATCCACAACGATGATGCCAAAAGTATGTTTCCATCAAACATCCATATGGTTTTCAGGAACTAACTCTTCTGTCGCTTGAAAGACGGCCAGAGACGACCATGTTTGGAACGTCTGACGTCAAGCACAGGCTCTAAAAAAGGCCCTTTAATCTCTCAGATTCATCAGACTTTAAAACAAAGACCCTGGACGTCAAAGGAACCTTCACATCAGCCATGATGGCTTCCTTGCTAACGTGTCGCTTGCAAACGGTTTATTAAATCCGCAGTCCTGCGTTCATTCGCTTGAATGCGTTAAAGTCCCGGTGCCAGCTGGTTTCCTTCGTGGTGCAGACTCAGCGATGCAAGAACAGCAAGCTTTATCTACAGCCTGGATTCCACTTCATCAAATGTTTTAGAAAAGTGTTCTTAAATAGCTAGAAAAATGTTCAGCATGGCTCCAAATTAAGAAACAATCATACAACATACAACTCACCAATAATTACTTTCAAAATCCAGATAAAAGTACAGCTAGAATAAAAAGGATCCTGCTAAAAAGCAATTTACACAATGTATTAATGTAAATGATACTTTGCTAGATTAATGTACTGTATATTTCGTCATTATGAAATTCACTCAAGCTAAAGTGTTTACATTTTCACATTGTTGCAAACTTTCACATTGTTGAGTAAAGTGTCTAAAATTGTTTCAATACATAAATACTGGATTATTAAAGTCTTATTAATAAAATCTATCTATCTATCTATCTATCTATCTATCTATCTATCTATCTATCTATCTATCTATCTATCTATCTATCTATCTATCTATCTATCTATCTATCTATCTATCTATCTATCTATCTATCTATCTATCTATCTATCTATCTATCTATCTATCTATCTATCTATCTATCTATCTATCTATCTATCTATCTATCTAT
>MU204278.1:5297456-5376538 GCA_017309775.1 Paedocypris sp. Pulau Singkep | reverse complement strand
GATCTGCTGCTTAGATCTTTACCGGGTCTATCTAAGCATCTTTGGGCATGTGAGAGGCAGGATATACACTTGTACCTCATGTAAATTGTAAATTGTAAAATACACTTGTAAATTGACTCATACCTACGTGGTCAAATTTCCAATCCCAATTCGCCCTAAACGCATGTTTTTGAACTGTGGGGGAAACCGCAGAACCCGGAGGAAACCCACACAAGCACGGGAAGAAGATGCAAACTCCACACAGAACAGCAGGGCCGGCCTCCAACTCACAGCTCCAGTGTCAAACGGAACCTTCTTGCTGTGAGGAGGCGGCGCTAACCATGGAATAAGACAACCGAGAAGCAATTCCATTCACAATTGGTGTGAGCGAATTCGTCCCACAATCAGGTTTTGTATAGAATGCCTAGGAAACATATGAAACATTGTTAAACTCAAAATATGACACATTTCATAACCCTAAGACCTCATTTCAGGCATTCTATACAGCATTTTATTCACTCTCTATCTAGATCTTTAGTGTGAACATTTGCCTCATTCATTCATCATAAGGAGCCTGGCAGTAGTGTATTGTAGAATAAATAACAATAACGATGAGGAAAAATAAATGCTTACATGTGGTGCTCACGCTTCACTATATACACACCGCTATCTAACCAGGTCAAGTGTGTGAGCTTGGGTTCGTCAAGTCACACGATGTGCTTATCTTTACATTCTTCTATGATGCCAGTGGGTCTGAAAGCTCTCGAGGTCCGAAAACCAGATGATCCTCGAGCAACGGTTCATGAAAACAACAGCAGATCCGTCAGTGAATCACATTAGTGGATGCAAAGATGCTGACAAATGAAGCACAATGGATAATTACAGCTAAAACTCTGTTGAACGCAGCGTGAGATCACCAGCGTCCAGGGCCACATCTGATAAAGGCCAAAGCCTGCATAAACAGAGATGATGATGATGAGGAGGATGAAACGTAAACCATAAATGGTGCTTTACAAACGGGACTGAAGCGAACACACCGCTGAGTTAACATTGATTCAGCAGTCACAGCATCTATCACTGTGGATCACACCATCTTCTCATGGTCTTTCAGAATAACGGCCCCTTAAAAGAGGGATTAAACTAAATTGATAAAAAATGATACTTTGTTTTTTACTCTACAGTCATTTGATAACTTTTATCCAAAACGCCTAACAAAATGAACAATCCATATAGCTGCTTTAGAACATTTGCAACAGGAAAATAACTTTTCAAATAAAACTGTAATTCAATTTTTCATCGCAACAAAACCTTATATTGGAAAGAAAATGTTTCTGAAAAATAAAACAAATCTCAATCTCAAAACTACATAAATGACCAATTAAATGGTTTATGTAAAAGTAATGTTTAGTAATGACCTTTTAAATGCTGTTTGATTAATAAATGACTAACTCTTTTGTGCTTTAGTGTGAAACTAAAAGTGAAAACATGCTGATTTCGTTTAAAAATTTCTAAATTTGTTTGTAAATTTCTAAAAAAAATCTTTAAAAAAGATTTCTACCCACAAATGAGCTGTGTATTTTAATGAAAAGACATGTTATGAAGCCTACAGTACGTACATTTCCACCTCTATCATATCCATCTATTTTTATTTTTAAAATTGAGAATAAAAGGATTGCATGCAGACTAATAGAATACACTAATAGAATATATGAACACATTCTTATACACAAACCATACTCACTATAGAGTATATGATAAAAACACAGCTATTGTATATGGAAATCACACCTTTAAACACGGTTTTAAGGGACATTTGATGTCCAAATGATCCACGGCGTTAGTATTCACAAATCCTTTAGTAATTCTCTCTTAGGTCATTTTCACAGAACACGTCTTATAAATGACAGTGAACAGTCACATGACATTCTCCGTAACACAATGGACAGAACAAACATAGTTTTCTGGATTCACTCTAATTTATGGCTCACGTGGCTTTTTATGTCTAAGCTCCAAAAAGCTACTTGATATCTGCTCTAATGATGCTTTTAAAATCAATTTGGACCCACATTTCCTCCTCAAGAATGTATCAGAAGATGCTCAGCCTTGATAAATCCCACCAAGTTCAAAAAAGAACCGGGCAATGTAGATTCCTACAGCCTCTCGGTGACTGTGAATAACAAGCTTCCGCCTCTGACTGATGCTCTCCTGACAGAGCGTGGTTGGAAGAAGACACCGAGACCAACACACACACGGATCCAACCCCCTCCCCCAAAACAGTGGGACCAGAAGCTCAGATCCTCAAGCTGAATTCCTGCATCCCTCAGGCGTCTGTGGTCATGCAGAGAGCCAAGCCCCAGTCAACGTTCATCCAACCACACACACACGTCCAGCTCACTCACCGCCTCCGAGTCTTCAAATCCATGCAGGTACAAATTGTCGTACATGGGGGTTTGGTTTTCCCACAGGATCCTCTTAATGACCAAATGCAAATGTGAGAACGGGAAGCTCCTACAATCCTCGAGCGCGAACAGGCAGCAGATAGCGTTCGTCTTCTGGCTCTGGAAGCCAGTGCCTGGTATTAGTGAGGATGAAGCGTGATCAATGGAATCATGAAGATGTGGGACCCTCCTCGGGGACTGCAGAGAGCTGGCATTTTATCAAGCTTCCTCAAGCCGAGCAGGAAAACACAGCCTTCCTCAATCAGAGAGGCTGATGACAAAGCAGCCAGGCTGTGCTGTGATTGGCTGGAGCAGCTCAAGTCAGAAAGCACAAGTGTCGGCTGTTAGAGGAGGAGACGGGGTCTGCGGGGGGCTGACAGCATTCCTGCTTTCCTGCTCATTTCATTCCTTACGGATTTCTTTTTTTAGACTTCTTATCGCTCTTATTTTTTATTAATATGAGTTAATATTTGAAAATAAACGTCAAGGTGATAAAGCATTTCAGGGCTTGTAATGGATTTGTTCATAATCATGAGTTTCTTTTAAGAGTTTAATATAAAAACAGTTCAAACGGAGATAAAGGAGATAAGGAGATAAAACTCTGATTTCTGTTTATAAAACGAATTCTGCAGCATAAATATGCGCACAGAAAATGAATAAATTAAGCAAATGATATTCTCATTGGTTTGATCTGTTAAATTCAACAATGAAAAACCTAATGTTAGTTGTATTCTCCTCAGTATACACCCAAAATGTATGGTACTATCTGTAATTAATATGAAAAAGAGGTATTTTGCGTACATTTATGTGCATAATATGCTATTATGTTTAGATACGTATACAGTGTTTTTTATATTACATACATATATTATAGTATTTCATATGAAGTAAATATTATTTTTTTTTACTTGTACACTGCACTTCAAAGCGAATGCTAAACAAAACCACAACAAAAAGATTAAAAATAAATGGATGCAATAGAAATATTAATAAAAATCACTGATTTTCACAATTTTATCACCAGCTAAATTAATAATAAACTCCAGAGAAATCAGTTCAAGTAATTACACAGAAATGGAGCGACAGACTAGCAGTTAATTAATGACAGTTCTCCCCGGAGTATAAAACTCTGACGCCCCCTGTCGTTTAACACCTGCATGTGCAACGTGTAGTCATTTATTCAATAAAATAAGAGAAAGTCTATTATTAAAGAAGCACTTCAGGATCCTGTGCCACATCTCCTGGCACTGCCTAAATTATTGTTTTTGCTTTCCTTGACTTTTAATTTGTATTGTATTGTTTCCCGAGTTTAGTTAAATTATTTCCAACTGTGTTTTTGCCTTTAGTGCCTCCCATTCATCCATCCATCCATCCATCCACTCAATTTCTGAACCACTTTTCCATTTCCGGGTCAGAGAAGCAGAGCCAATAACAGTAACCCTGGCATGGAAGGCGGGACACACCCTGTATTGATGTCCAACCAATCACTAACCAGTACACATATTCACACTCACTGACACCCGAGGGCCATTTTCCAGACTCTATTTTTCCAATATACAAACCAAGAAAAACTGGGATTGGCTTCAGTTCCCCAAAACGGAAAAGTGGCTTTTAAAATGTATAAATAGATGTATGGATGAACAATAAAAGCCCTTGAGCCCTGACAACTTACTAACAAAAGCAAACCAATATTTCAATATTGAATACAAGTTCCACTCGCTGTGTTCAGAAACTTCTAATGCCCCAGGTCGAGTAGAATAAAAAAAGATATGTTTTTGATGAATAATAAACACTGCTGAACTATATTTATATATTTATTTACATTAAATGTATACCGCTAATTACTTGTGGTCAATAAACACAGCGGGGAAAAATAAATCACTAAAGAGTTTACACCATGTGACTAAACGCAACAGATTAAAAATTTATAAATGTTCCCGACAATCCGGAATTTTAAATGACGTGAAAGATAACTACTGGATTTTCAGGAATATAAGGCTTTATTATACGTATAATAGGCGCACCAGTGATAAACGTCTATTTTCTAATATTTTATCACATATAAGGCACACATTTTTTTCTGATTAATTTAGTCAGAATTTAGTCCGATTTTGGGAACCGATTTTTCAGTTCCCAAAATCCGTCTTAACAAATCAAGAGTGTGACGCTCAAAAATGTAAAAGAGTTCCCCTACATCTATATTATTCCTCCAAGTTCTTGCAGAGGTTTCTATACGCCACATTTATAAATCCGTCTCAGCAGGCTGTAACCTTTACATCTTCTCAGCTTGGAGGCAAAGCCTTAAGACTATCCGCCACACAGATGTTCAGATTTGAGATGCTTCTCTCTCTCTCTCAGAAAGAACCGCAATGCAAATACCGCATATGAACATTCCCTGGGTTCTGTTGAGATCTAGATTCGATTTTTACACACAAAAGGACATTGTTTAGCTGAATGTCAGGGGATCCGAAATCAGATTTTTTTCATGTCTTTAAATAGTCACGCATTAACTATTAATAGTCAGTAGAAATAGCAACACAGCGTCCTGGACACACATTTAGCTCTCTTACTCTATTAATTTAGCAGTAGGAATTTTTCAGTTTTTAAAATAAAAGACAAGGTGACTCAATGGAATAAAAAAAAACTGGATTAGTTTACTCCGAGGTTGAGCCTAAATGAAACCAGAAAAGCAATTATTAATTCTCTCGATCCAGCCTCTCAATTCAATGATATATAAATTCAAATAACTTCACTGTACCCAAAAGGGTTTAAAATTAAAAGAGGTCGACGTGACTTTATTTTTACTCTCTGTCGACAGGTAATAAACCTTTAAAAATTTTAAAACCTGGATTGGACAAGACTACACCAGATTGGAATGGACTGGACCAGACTGCACTGGATTGGTAAGAAATACGTTTCAAGCTTGATCCCTAATAAATGACGATTCTTTCAGGATGATGCTGTTATGGAGAAGATATCATCACAGCAGCATTAAACTTTGTTGAAGAACTGAACAACGGCTCAGTGAGGA
The DNA here is from genome assembly GCA_017309775.1 of Paedocypris sp. Pulau Singkep. Lineage (NCBI taxonomy): Eukaryota > Metazoa > Chordata > Actinopteri > Cypriniformes > Paedocypris > Paedocypris sp. Pulau Singkep. The sequence continues at coordinate 5,371,090 of MU204278.1, read as the reverse complement.
GGTTATCAGAGCGTTTCCTGCCGGCAAGGGTGAACTTGGGGATAGAAGCTGTTCCAATGCCACTTCACCGGATTCAAGGTCAGTGGTTTGCCCCAGAACATTTTCATCCACTATATCTAGATCCAGCTGACAAAACAGATTACATCATATTTCCATATGGCCAACAGCTAACAATCATGGTGTGTGTGTGTGTGTGTGTGTGTGTGTGTGTGTGAGCACACGTCTAGTTTGGCGATGCCAGTTCAATGCCATTCTCCCTTCATATTCCCACATTCACATTTATAACACAATGTTCACCTTCATGAAAGGCTTCTAGAAATCTCCAGTGCATCTTGTTCTTCTTTACTTGAGTTATCCTTCTCTACATAGTACAAGTTATAGTGTCCATTAAACAATATATTCTTTGTGTGTAAATTTGATACAAAAAACATTCAAATTCTATTTTGAATTGATTTCTATTGAGCAGTTTAGTCAAAGTCGGGCACATCAGACCAACCGGATATTAGACTAAAAAGATTCAGTCTCGAGCCACAAGATTAAAAGGAATCTACTGTATTTAAAATAAGAAAAAACGTAAAAAAAAATAGATATAAAAAATAATAAAATGAATTTAAAAAAAAAAAACAAATCAAATAAAAATTCTTTGATTCGCTACATTTCAGATCATTCATTGACAATTTCTGCACAATAACTTCCCTTCTCCATGTTCAAAACGGCTCAAAACTCTATTTCCTCGACTACTCGTCTTTATAACCACAAGTTTGTCCGTGTATTTTGTTGTCAGTTTTTTTTCCACACTTTATGGTGACATTGAAGACCTGAAGCCCCCTGACTGTACATGTGATGTATAAATAAGTACTCGGAATCCATCTTACTTGACGGAGGATGAAGCTAGTGGACGTGGTGCTTCCGTCAGACCTCTTCAGTCGACTGCGGCGGGAGTAAGTGCCTCGGTTCACCTGAAAGAGAAGATGATATTAGTCACTTTCTCTCCTGTGAGAAGATCAGGAGCACCATCACACGCCCACGTCTCCATCACAGCACTGGGCGAGAGGTCACCAGCTCCAGCACAGCGAGACTGAACCGCAGGTCAACGTCATCCTTGAGGTCTTCAGCAAACGTAAGCAGAGGTGGGCACTTATTTAAACCAGCGAACAGATTAATAGTTGCTTTTATTTCAAATAAAGCAACATAAATAATTGCATTAACATTTTTATTAAAACAGTGTGTAAACCTAATGCAGTTGATCTGTGAATGAAAATTATACACAGCAGTTTTCAAACTTCCAGTTAATGGTAAAGAACGGGGTTTGACAATTTTGAGGTCTGATCTACAGAAACCTCAATTCAGATCATTCTGGCCTGTGAATTAATGTACAATAAAATGTAAATACAAATCACAATTCAAAAAGTTACATATCAAGTCAAACTCAATTTGAATTAAATATTTTTTCAATTGGATGATAACTTTTCATTCAACCAATACACAAAAGAACAATACAATGCACTAAAAAACTGTTTACAATGTAAACAAGCAAAAATAAAGATTAAAACCCAAAGAACGATTATAAATTTGTTTTTCAGCTTTTTCTTCACATCCAAGCTCTGATTTGTTGACAAGAAAATGCTAAAAAATGCTGAAGATAAGAAAAACGCTGATTGTATTTATACTTTATATACATTCAAATACACACACACACACACACACACACACACACACACACACACACACACACCTATATTTATGCAGTGTATTGTAATTTTGAGCAGAATGGCCTGTCAGTGATCCTGAGACGGAGAGAGACGAGATGGACATGAAAGCACATTACAAAAAAAAAAAAAGAGCTGAACGCAGCAGTGAAAGACACAACGAGGCGAAACTGCCCTTCACACGCCTGGACGCAATGCAGTCCGGAATCCCCTCGATACAAACACACCAAAAAATGTGACACGCTGGATCTTCTCACATGGTTCACAAAAAAAAACCCACGAGCTGGAATCAGCATCAGCATCAGCACCAGCACCAGGCCTGAAACTGGGTCAGGTCATGCATGCTTTATGGAGAAATCAATGAGAACATGAATTATTTAGCAGGCCAAGTAAAGACCAGTGGATGAAGCTGTCATCCATTCATCTTCAGCACGTTTCAGCTTTTTTTTATGGTGCTTGTGATTGCAGAATTAACCTGAGCTGGTGACATGAAGAGTTTCGGGTCATTAAACTGATCACTTTTGTGTGGAGAACGAAATTAGACGCTTGTTGTGACGTCAGAGAAATAAACTCACACCTATTTTTAGCCCGACACAAACAAATGACACTATCAATATTTTTATTCGTATGTGCATAATAATAATAATAATAATAATAATAATAATAATAATAATAATAATAATAATAACAATAAAAATAATAATAATTGTAGGTGCTAAATTACATGAAGCGCATATTCGAAAGTATAAATCTGATTAGAAAACACACTATGAGCAGAAAATCTAACTTAAAATTACAAGTCTAGTTTAATTTGTTCTTGCTTTTCTTACCTGGAAAATCGGCTTCTGGACCCCGTCGTTGATCCCGTGTCGGGTGTAGATGTGCCGGGACATGTCGGCGAGTTCATCGGTCCAGGGCGGTGGTTGTCTCTCGGTGCCGGTCCACTGACTAGGCGGAGGACACTGGACGGTTTGCTCCAGCTTCGCTGATGTCCGCCGGCGGTCCAGAGACGAGGCTTGATTTGCGCGCACGGAGAGCGGACTGTGCGCAGATGGTGGACTGCTGGGAAACGGACTGCAGTTGTGGACGAAGCGCCAGCGTTTGGCCACTAGGCGGCGCCAAATGGTATACAATTTAACAATTTCTGTAGTGTGAACACGTTGAAAAATAAATACGTAATAATTACGAGGATAATAAAATATGAATTAATAAAGGGTGACCATATTTTGATTTCCAAAAGAGAGGACAGTCGGTGCGGCCTTGAGACACATTCAGATCAATGGTTGATGAACATGCTTTAATGCTTCAAGGGTGCAAAGTTAACTCATGTATTACAATAAATAAAACTCTGTTTTGCAAATATGCAATTAAAAAATATATAATAATAAAAAGGAACAAATATACGTGTGTACATATAAATACACACACACAGACACACACACACACACACGCCAGTGCTGTCAAACGATTAATTTTTTTAAAATTAATTAATCGCACTTCCCTGACCAAATTAATCGCGATTAATCGATTACATGACTTGTAATATTGGATATAATTGGTAATTTGTAAATGTAAACTTAACACTTAATAAACACTAGTTTAAATACTGCAATAGTATAATTTTTGTTCCATTTGCAATATTTTCTTTGTTTTTTAACCCTCGAGACAGAGTCATATTTTTAAGATAAAACACATAAATTGAAAGTTTGAAGTACCCATTGTTTTACTTTAGGATACATTTAATAAAAACGGGAACCTTCTTTTTGCCAGCTGAAAACAAACTAACTTAATAAGTTCTTATCATTCTAAAATGAAACATATGTCTACATGAAGCTTAGAATGTCTGTTTTTAAATAAAGGTGTAAGTAAATACAGATGAAACTGCATCTGTAAAAAAAGGTCGAGTCTCAGTTTTAACAAGTACATTCAAGACCATTCAAAACATGGACAGAGACAAGATCGATGAGACAAGCAAGTGTCTGTCTTTATTCACTTTGCCCTGAGTAGCAGCAGCTGAAAACAATCACTCAGAGTTGATGATCTCTAAATTATAGAGATCTTGTATTTCTTATAGAAACAATGGCCCTCACGTTAAAATAATCTCTGAAACATGACTGAAGAACAAATGATTCAAACGTATTTTAATTTTCAGAACCCATGTGTTCAACTTTACAAACACAAACTGGAAAATTGAGCAGAATACAAAGAAACCTGAATATTACAAAACAATTCGGATCCCCATAATCGTTAAACCACATAGAATTACAAATATACAGCAGTTTATCACGGTAAGGGTTACCATCTTTATTCTGATTCTGAAAAATACAAGGCATCTGTTGGTGGAAAAACGTATGTTTTCTTAAGATATGGTGCAAAACAACCAGGCATTTACGTATAATTCAGACAAATGTTACATTTTTAGAAAACATCGAAAATAAAACTTTACTAGAACTCCAACAAAAATAACGATATGCAATATAAGGAATGACCCCTTCAGTAAGAACGAAGAAAATAAAAGAAAAATATTATTTCACAAACAGGTGAGAAAATTCTAGACGAAAGGGGAAAAAAAGCCACACAAACCTTAAATAAATTCAAACAGCGACCCGTAAAACAGACACAAGTCGTACGGACGTCATAAATAGAATTGGAAACATTTATTTTGGCAACAAAGAAAAAGCGTGTGACCGTCAGTTCAAGAGTGATAAGCCGGCGACGGACCTAATAGCACAAACGACATTTAAATCAGCATGTGAAGAATCGGAAAGTCGTTCTCTGGTTCAACTCCAGTAATGCAGCTTTGAAAACCACATTCTGGAAAGGCGAAGAATCAAACCAGATAAAGAAGGTGCCATCTTTTTCTTACAATCTCAATGAAAACAGATAAGCTGGTGAATAATGGGAGATTTTGAGACCCTCAAGATATTTAGTGTGACGTGTTCCATTGAGTCTGAGCCATCAAAGCCCGACACGTTTAGACGCTCTACACCTCCATGAAATGTGGGAGTCCTGGTGGGATTGTGCAGGGCCGGGCTACAGAAGGGGCTGCTGGTAGAAGGTCTGTCCGGGCTGGACCGCTGCTGGGTAGGAGGTCGGGGGCTGAGCGGTGTTTGGGTTCTGATAGGCCGACATGTCCACGGTCATGCCCACTGGGGGCGGGTACGGGGCCTGGGCTGCGGACACTTGGGTGACGTATGGCGTGTTCATGGGACCACTAAGGAAAAAAAATGGAAAATTTAAGACGTTATCTATAAATTTTATTTAAAAATATATAAAAAATATATTTATATTTAATAAAAACATTTACGGTAAATAATATTGAGATGTTAATTACTAGTTTAATAAGAAGTGCCCAAACCACCATAATCAAATAAATGACGACAAAGAAACTAAGTGTATTCATTTTTTCATTTATAAATATACCGTAGGGGTACCAAAATGGAATATAAATGACAATTGTATAGTTATCTATTTAAAGAAAGATTAAGCTTCCTTTTCTTTTTTTTTTTAAGATTCCTATGGGGTTGCAGGTTTGAAGTGTGTGTATGTGTGTGTGGATCACCTGATGTAGGTGGGCGGGGCAGGCTGACTGGTGGGAGGGAGGGAGCAGAGGGGGCCGGGCTGGTCCGTGACACCGTAACCCTGCGGAACTCCAGCGGACATGTACGGGCCACACGGCTGCTGATATCCCTAAACACAAGTCAGGACAGAAAAAAAAACCCATTTAAACCTGGTAAAATCAGCAGTGGTTAGACAAGGCTTGTGCGGTTAATAACACTTTTTTAGTGTTTTTAAACTAACAAATTAACAGAATCAAGACTGAACTTCACTGTTTATTGTGCTACTGTAACTCGAGATAGTTGGATAGTTTAGTTGGAATTAGAATAGAAATAAAAGACACGATTAGCTGCAATGTTAAACAACAAAATTGCGTTTTAAAAATAACCAGAAGCAACTAATCAAATAAATATATTTCAGGGATAAATGAAGCAAAAACACATTCACAAAAAATTGGATTACAAATCAGGAAAGTCAGAAAAGGAGAAAACAATTAAATTGCCTATAATTTTGAAATTGCACTTCTGATTATCTTCTGAATTATTCTACCACTTATTATTATTCTGAAATCTGATTATGTCTTAAACATGTGCAAGACTAAAAAGAAAAAAAAAAAAACACAAATCAAATGAGCTACTCAAAATAACAATACAGTACCAACAATAAAAAAGAATAAAATTAAATTTCAACATGGATTTCAAACCTGCATAGCGAGAGGAACGGCGGCGGGGTACGGGCCCTGCACCGACTGCATTTTGGAATAAGCGTTGTAAAGCGGAGCGTCGTTCATCAGCTGGTTGTAGAGCTCCAGAGCCTCCAGGACCTTCACATTCAGATCCGAGAGCTCCGAGTGCTTCCTGCCGCAGCCAAAGACAGACACGCTTCAACCATTGATGGCGAGACTCGGTTAGTTCATGACTGAAAGAAAAAGTTTAACAAACCTGTCGATCTCCTGAAGCTGCTCGTCGATCATTGGGTTCATTTTTTCACAAGCATCTACAAAAGAAAAAAAAATAAATATAAATAAATAAATCATAACTGTTTGAATGTTGGGGCTTCATCAAAGTTTAGTCTCCAAATTAACATTTTGAAATTTGAGATGTCTATTTTCTCAAAATATATCAGATGGCTTTATATTATTATAAGAATCAGTAATGTTTTCAAGCATTTTGAGGATTTTAAGGTGACGAGGCGAAAGACAAAAAGATAAATTAAAATATGCACATATTTTCACATCTCAAATCATCCATAATTTGCCTTGTTATAAATTTGTATTAGTGTATTTACAGCAGAAAAGTCTGCCTAAACAGATTTATTTTATGCTATTTGCACTACTAAATGCAGAAATTGATTATTTATTATAGCACTGGTAAACATATAAAGTTGGAGATTTGTTTTTGATTGACAAAAAAAATTGCATCATGAGACAATAGCAGAACACACCTATGGAAATAAAATTAGAGAAAAGCATCAACACAAATTTGGTTATTAATGTTTTTCGACATTAAAAAAAATATATAATAATATAATAATAACAACAACAACAACAACAATTCATTTAATTTACATACGCAAGTTTCCACATGGTTTTCACCTCAAACTCAGTTAACAACTTCCCAAGGAAAAAACTCGCACTACGAGTCTGTTCACTAACGACAGTGAATTTTGGGTTTGGTTTGTCTTGAGGTCGGTTAGTAGTCACCAGAGCTGTTTTAGGACCAGACTGAGAAGAGAAGAGATCTCAGAACTGCAGTATTCACATCATAACTGAAGGTCTGGACCAAAGGAACATTTGGTTTCAAGCGAGATGCTGTAATTACAAAGTACGGTTAGATCCTGGTACCTTCTAACAGCAGCAGCTCTGGGGTGTCGGGTGAAGCATCTGCCGGGTCTGTATTCTGCAGCAGATAAAGTGTTTTGTCCATCTTTTCCTGTAGAAGATCCAACAAAACCACATGAGCCAAACCAGTACATCCATTACGTTTACACTTCAGGTTCTTCCAGCTCTCACCTCATCTATACACACAGGCTCAGGTTCAGCATTGACTACAACAGGAGGTTCCTCTTGGACTATGTTCTCCACAAACATCTCTACAAAGATGAAAAGTAGCTGCATAACATTCTACATTGAATGGTTCATGATTCAATCATGTTCTAGAAAGTGTTACCAGGCTCTGGATCAGCATTCAAGTTGGTGGTGACAAAGTTTGATGGGAAAAGTCCAGTTCCTCGATGATTCTCCCCTTTCCACCAGTTCGGGTCACTAAAAACGTGAAATACAGTATTAGATATACTTACATGAAACACATGAGAGATTCGAAAATAGTAAGGTATGAGCGCTTTCTTGCATATTGTATTTTTCAACACAGGCTTATGCTGCCAAAATAAGTCAAAAAGCCAGAAGAAATTAATTCAACAATAAATGAATTGGTGGACAAAGAAAACAACACTTTTAATACACAGAAAGGTTTGAATTCAAATCTATGTTAGTAAGAAAAGAAAGAATCACTTAAGATGAAAGTATCAGTTAGTAATGCACAGAAATACACGTACAAAAATACTTTAAACTTGTAAAATTTGCTTAATGCTAATCAAGATCCTCAGTTCATCCCTGAGCATTTGATTTCCACTAAATTTCATTAGCATCACCACAGGTTGGGTTTTCAGGGAAAACTTAGGAGCAAAATTATTGCTTTAAACAATATTACAAAATAATACACAATATAATTTAATAATTTAAAAAAAATCTCTACTCTTCTCTGGGAATCGAACCCAAGAGCTTCACATTACCTATCGTCTAAAATCAGCACCAGCTCTCCAGCTTTAAAGGTGAGCTCATTGTCTTCCGCCGCCTCGAAGTCGTACAGCGCTCGCACTTTCCGAGACTCTTTGACGGAGTTGGTGTTGTAGGGTGGATCTGTGATGATGGTGAGCGGCTGTTTCTGCTCCTGTAAGGACAGCTCGATGGCTGCAGGGACGGGAAACACACGTTTGAGTCCGACAAAAGCAAGACCTGAGCGTTTAAAAATGAGCGACGCTTCTGAACCTTTGGCCAGATCATCATCATCCCCGGTTTTGCTGGGGACCGCGGTGACGTTGGGCCTTATACTGGAACTCTACACACAGACAAATCGAACCAAAGTTGTGAAAACAGCCTCATGATAATGTGCATCTAGCTGGGTGAGAATTTAAATACAGTCGCCGCCGCTTCATCGGGCCACAACCATTTTGGTGGATTCTTTTTGTTTTCACGTTTCACTTTGTTGAACGTTGGCGGTTTATGGCACATTTTTCAGATTCTCCATCACATTTGCCCCAATAAAGTGGCTTTTTTGCGTCAATAACGCAGCGCAAATTTGCGTTATGAGATACGATTTGTTTTGGGACTTTAGGATTGGCAAAAACAAAAAATAAAATAAAAAATAAGTGGAGTCAACTTTACCTGACTGATTGGTGTGAGAAACGTTGTTCCTTCTTCTTTTAGAGATTTAATGGTCGCCCCGATGAGACTGAGCTGTGGATCTTTCTGGAAATCCTCTGCCCACTCCACCATCAGGGCCTTCAGTTTCTCACTGACTTTTGGATGAGACTGAAGAAGAGAAGGATTTAAGATTTTGCTCAACACAAACACATGTACGCAGAAAGTCTTACCTTATTCAACACACTCCGAACGTCACTGGCAAACTCACGTGAACAGATCTCAAGATGAAATATTTTCCCACAGTTTGAAACGCAGGCACCTAACAACTACAGGAAAATGACAGGTTTACTTATAAACATGTTTATGTATATAATAAAATCTATATATAGATAACTTTCTAGTCTCATTGAATGTTCTCTTAGGCCAAAAAGAATTAAAAGCTTTCTCTGATTCTAATACAAGATAAGAGAAGATGAGACTTTTTTTTAATCCGGTGGAAATTTCTGTGTTAACAGCAGCAACTTAAGAATTGCAAAAAAAGAAAAGAAAACAACAATAAATGAATGGTGTAATAACTCACAAATAATATATTATAATTTATAAATACACACACAGTAGAAAGCCACATTTGTCATGGTAACTATAAGAAACGAATATTTCGAAAAAAGTTTTCCGTTATAAAAAGGCACATATCCTTAAACGGAAAAATACAATAGAACCTTAGTATTAGAATATGTTACTTTAACCTGCTTAGTTAAAATGAGTTATTTAGTAATTAGCTAGCGTCTCACCGTCAGCGCTTGCATGGCCACATGAGGAACCTTGTTGTTGACTCGCTTCATGATTGATCGAAGACAATCCTTTGGACTGTGAGAAAACACAGACAAAAAAAAAACCTTGTGTTCATTTATAATTATTTTTAATTCCAAAACATGTCTAAAATGTGTTCAACATAAAAATAACAGTAAAAAGGCAGACAAATGATACAACTAGTTTTGTGCTTATTTTTTCTGTGCTGGTATTTTTTTGTTTAAACTGCCAAATCAAAAGTAAACAACAAAAACCGCTGTGTAAACAAATCCGAAAAAACAAAATAAAAACAACACAAGCACTCAGCACAAGACAATGGTAAAGACTGAGATACTGGAGCTCTCAGGATCATCTAAATCGACTGGGCCACATTTCCTCACTTCTTTCTCGTTCCTGAACACATAATGTGGATTGAACAAATAGCAGTGGGATTTCTGCTCACCCGTTTTGAGTTGTCATGACTCGGTCACATATGTCCATGATTAGGCCCCAGTCGTCTGCTGTGTTTGTCTCGCTGGTCGCCTTCTCTGTATATGCAAATAAATATTCAAACTAATCTCTCTATATTCAACTTTTTTTTAGCATAGAAATATTATAGACTTTCAGCCTCAGGCAGTTATGTGCACATCTCATTTAGCAAGGTATTACTATACAATCTGCAAATCATTTTTATTGGTCAAAATTTTTAAAGTGTTAGATTTTTTTTTTTTTTTTTTTTTTTACAAACCATCACATTCTACTCACTAACAATTATCATTAAGAATAATACATGTTTGCCCGAGTGTAAGATGAAAAAGCAAATGTACGTTCGTGAGTCGATTACTATTATTATTTATTATTAAACCGTTTACCGTTTATCGTTTATCGTTTATATACAGTTGACACAATCACCGTTATTATTCTAAACGGGACACACACACAACCTGATATTTTACTTCGTTATTTATTATACCGAGTTTTTTTTTTTTCAATCATCGTCAATTACATGATAATATTTATGAAAATTAAACGGTCATGATTAAAATGACCTAAACGAATCCGAACAAAAAAAGTTTTCTATCAATTCATATTGTTATTACTATCATGGATTCATTGATAATGGGATGATATATTGTTTTTACTTGTCAAACTATTATTAGTAGAAATTGTGAATTCTAGCGCTGTGCTCGGCCCAGACTGACTGTCAACATCAGTTCACTTCGACAAAAACAACACCAGCAAACTCACCCACATCCTGATCGAACGGGTTTTGCCCAAACAACGGCATTTCGTGACTCTTCCGATAGATTCAACCTGAATAAAGAACGTATCTACTTGGATCAACAGTTGTTCCTCGTCTTATCCATTAAACTGCTCCACTTCCACTAGTTGCTCTTCCGTAAACTTAGAAAGTCACAGCAATGCCTGTCAGAAATTGTGCAATTCTAAAATATTAAACGTTCTGTTTTTTTGGTGTTGGTAAAAATATTAGTAATGATAATGAAAATATTATTTAAAATGATTTTTTACGTTTTTGTGTTTTACGAGATCTGTTTTTAGACAGGCATCTGTTTCGACGCCCATAAAAGCCGGAGTAGGTACAGGGTGAATCCTCGTTTCATTTCCTCGCTCCTTAGCTCCTCCCCTGTAGAATGCGAGAGAATGAATCAAGGAAAGGACGCGAGGACGGAGGAATCTAATCAAGCCAAATGACATTTCTTTGCTTCCTACACGAAAATAATGACACCACTCCACTGGATGTGAATCGCACATTGGCATTATTTAACATTACAGATAATGGTTTTATTTTAATTAGATTTTAATGACTTGAAAGATAATGATTTTAATTTGAATGATTAATGATTTTTCTTTTGATAAAATTCAACAACTCTTCTACAACTGTTGTTGTATTTTAACATAACATACATTTATGTCTTGTTACAAATGTACAAACAATAGGCTACAAATAATAATTTATTATAGTATAATTTAAATACAATTATATATGTAACTATAAGTTATCTTGCATTAAACATTAAACTCTGATTAATGCTTAAATAAACGTCACAGTACCATTGTTAAAAGGATACTTTGATGATAAGCAGGAACAAGAAGGTGAACTTTTGAATAAAACTGGAAATTTAATAAATAAATAAATCTTAAATAAATCTGTGGAAGCTTTAATGTTGCTGCGAGAAATATATAACGGAACACCCCCCCCCCCCAAACAAAAGATTCTATAAGCATTTTAATGAACTCATCAAAGAGGATCAAGTTCAAGTTGCATTTGAAGAAAAGGAATCCAGGAGAATCTTTTTGGCCAGGAACTTAGCTCTTTTATTTAAACAAACAAATTAGACCCTGTCGGTTATGTTCATCCAACTCACCCTCTTTTCAGTCATGAGTGCTGAAGCAAAGCATGCAATATTATAACTTTAATTACAGGTGGACAGAAAAAATAATTACCAAAAAGTATAGAGTAAGAGCGCAAGTAAAATATCTTAACACCCTGCTCAACATTTTGTGATGTGTTTTTCTTGTGACATCTTGACATGTTCTTCTGTCTGTTCAAAATTAATTTTTAGAAAATGTTATGACTTTCCCAGATCCTACATTTTGAATTTTTCAGTGAGGGTTTTCTTTACACGTGTCAGCACATTATTGTTGTCTGCTGCTATGACCAGATCATCTACCCAAATTAACATGATCACTTTCCCTGCCCTGTTTTTCTGTACAAATCCTCTACAAAAACAAGCGCCAGAACAAAAAACAAAAAAGAAAAAACACAAAAACAAATACAAAAATTCGCCAGCAGGGGGCGTCCAGGCAGACTCGCGCACTCTGCGTGAAACATACAGCATCTCGTCAGCAGGGGGCGCTCCAGATACGCTGGCGTGACGCGTCTCGCGCGCTCTGCATGTCATCAAAGGCCATACGCCTTTATTCACCGGGTTCGTTCGGGTGATCCCGTGTTTCTAATGCTCGTTCAGTCATGCCCGCACCTGCCATGCCGACCAGCAAATCATCGCACGGTGACCCGAGCACCAAGAAGAAAAAGGGGCCCGGAACGTTGGCCACCGCGTATCTCGTCATTTACAACGTGGTTATGACAGCGGGGTATGTTGCAAATCACACGCGCTTCCGTGCTCGAGCTCCGGCGCCTGACACTGACAGTAAGAGCGAGAGCGGCCGATTACATCCCGGCGATCGTGTTTGCGATGTTTGGCGGGATCTGTTGCCTCAGTCTCGAGTTTGGTACGATAAATATTTCTCTTGTGACAGTTTCTGGAGCCCGTAGCTTTGTGTGCTACCGCGCGACATCTTAAACCGACAAACGGCGGAATGACTGCAGCGAGCGGTTTGATGTTTTGTGGCTCGGTTTTGTGCGATTACAGCACATGAAGCTTTATGAGGATGCTTTTTGTGCTATTAAAAGAGCTGCGTTTAGACTTGACTGCGTGAACACGTAACTGTTGCTCAATCATGATGAACGGTACGTTTCACGAACGAATCAATTCCTGGAATCGGTTCCTGTGAGCGGATCGTTCGAATCTGAGTCAGTTTGAATTCAAATGACACGTTTTTGATTTTCGTTGAACCGTTTTGATTGTTTAAAGCGACTAGAATCCTTAAATAATGTAAATATTGTATTCATTTTAATCGTTGATATACTAATAAAAATGATATAAAAACAAGAGGAGTTTTTAACCTGTTTAGAGCAGGGAAACTAAATCAACTGTTGTTTTTAGATGCTGTGAACTGAGCTATAAAAAAATCTACGTGGTAGTGACCAAACCAGTTTTGTTGCATTTCTCAAAGTCATTTCCTCTTGTATTCAGAAAAAAGTTTGATAATTTACCACAATGGTAGCTCGTGCACATACTCTCTCTCTCACTCTCACACTTTCTATTGTTTTATAATGGTGTGATACCTATTTTAAAGGTATTCCGATCTAAGTGATCCAAATTTTGTTCATTTATTTGATTGACCTTGATCAGAAAAAAAAACATGTTTTTTGCATAACGAGATGATGATATCCCGATATGATTTGACTGTCATGTGGCTTTGAAAAAGAAAGTATAACTGTGTGAGTGAGTGAGTGAGTGAGTGAGTGAGTGATCTTCAGTCTGTTGTGCGTAAGATATTTGCTCGTGGTGTTCCTGACGCTCTTTCCTCCTCACAGATGGCTGGTCATCGCTGTGGGGCTGGTGCGAGCGTACCTCGCCAGAGGAAGCTATCATGGTCTTTATTACTCCATAGAGAAACCCCTCAAGTTCTTTCAGACTGGAGCACTGCTGGAGGTGAGACTTATGGATTGAGTAAAACGAGCTTTTTCTATCACATTAACTTCACATGGGCAGATTGTGAGTGTATAATCACTTTATTGATCTGAACATTGCGTCTGATTCTCCACAGATCCTGCATTGTGCCGTAGGTGAGTTAATCACAGACTCTTTAATAATCTGCACTATAAATACCCGGCGGGTTTAGCGTCTGCACGCCAGCGAGGGCCGCGTTCTGTCCGTCAGCGGGTGATAATGTGATAAAGAGCCGAGTTCACAGTCCACGCCGCATTATCAGAGACTTAATGCTGAACGCAAACAGCCCGTCCGCCGCGTTATCCTGTTATCACGCTTCGCCGTTTGTTTGAGTGAAGCTTATTTAACTTCTCAGCTTTTCCTCCTAAAAACTTTAGGATTTAGTAAAACGCCCGCCAATATAACTATAATCGTTATAATAAAGAGCTAAAGACACTGTTTTAGTGAACTATCTCTTCAGTTAATCTTTTATATAATGTTTATCGTGTTCTTGTTGTAGTAGTATTTTTATGAATTGCTTTTGGCTTGGAATGGTTAGGTTTTATGCTTTACGGACTTTGAGATTTTTGTTTTGTAAAGTCTCTTTTTTTGTAAAGAGAATATCTGTAATGTATTATAAAAGAATTATTCATTTTCTTCCAACCCTGCGTAATAAAAATACTAAATCCCATAGATACCTTTTCCAGCTGTTTTGATTTTATTATACAGTAAACGTTTGAAATTCTTCAATTTCCTGCAACGTTGTTCCTTGCGCCACCTTCTGGATAATTTATGAAGCGCACACGCTTTTTAAAAATTCCGGTAATTGTTTTTGCAGGATTGTCCGTGATCACGCCTGACAAATTGCAGGATGCCGCGTGAAAACGACACATTTTTAATGGCCAGATTTGTATTTAAATATTATATATAATAATAATATAAACATGTAGGATTTAGTATACATTTATATGTCTGGATGGGTTAAATGCAGAGAAAAAATGTCCCCACGAGGGACTAATAAAGGTTCAATTATTATTATTATTATTATTATTATTATTATTATTTTTTTTTTAGTGAAGTGGATGACAGGGTGGATGGTTGAACAAACAGATGGATGAATAGACAGACAGACAGACGTACAGGCACAGATGGATAGACAGATTTAGGGATGGATATTGTAAGGGCGTCATTTATAGTTCATTCTTTATTTATTTTGTGAAGGTATCGTTCCGTCCTCAGTGGTCCTGACTGGGTTCCAGGTGATGTCTCGAGTGTTTCTGACCTGGGCGGTGACACACAGCGTTAGAGAGGTAAGTTCCTCTGGTTAAACCACTCCATTAGTGGGATTTAGTTGAGTAAACTCATATGTTGTGCAATTTTTGTGCAGATTTGTGCCACCTAGCGGCAAACTGTGGATTTACACCCTGATTTGTCAGTCATCATCAAGGCCTAAACTCCCCGAATGGGAGTGTGTGTGATTAAAACGATGTATTTGGCTATTTTTAGTGGTCAAGAATCAAGTTTTGATTGTCAAAGAAAGAGTTTAGAAGTGTAAGTTGTTTTTTAAAAGCAACTGCTTGATGCAAAAACAGAGAATAACACTAAACCTACCGGTGTTTAAAGTAAAGTGATTGAGACTGTTTTGTCTGTTTGTCGTTGGAATTTGTTGACGATAACCTCAAAGCGTTTGGAATGATGGAGCGTGTCTGTAGTGGATGGCAGTGGAATGGCCGTGGATTTAACTGCATGTTTCTCCACTAGGTTTTCCGTAAACCTGCATGTGATGAGCAGATTCCCTGTTCCCACGTGACTTACTGTTTATTTGGCTCCAGGTCCAGAGCGAAGACAGCGTTCTTCTCTTCGTGGTGGCCTGGACCGTCACTGAAATCATTCGTTACTCTTTCTACACCTTCAGCCTGCTCAACCATCTACCTTACCTCATCAAATGGGCTAGGTAAAGATTCTTCTCCTCTTGTGTTTGTTAGTATTATTTTATAATTTTGTTTTGTATATTAAACACTTGATTCCGGTTTTAGAAGGCAATTGGGTTTTCACTTTCTGGAAAATTGTGCACATCGTTACAGATTATTTTAGCGCCCGTCTTGTTAAGTTTAGTTTCTAAACCGAATCATATTGTTTGTGAACTTCTCTTTTGATTTGTTTGTTTTTGGATATTGTTTGTAAACATAGAAATTAAGAGAAGTGTTTATTGCTTGCTTTGTGATTCATTAGCTGAGTTGTTTGTCAACAACATTCTTCGTGAACCAAAACAAATCATGAGTTTTTAGAATTAAAGGCTTCTAATCTTAATATTATAAGTCAAAAATTTGGCGGCGGTGTGTCTCTCTCACGTGAGGTAGGCGAATCCAGAGTGTTTGAATGAGCAAACCAGTCATTAAGAATAGCAGGTTGGTTTATTCACATCCAAAAACACAAGTGGTTACAAATTCAGGAAGAACATTTTTTTTATCCGATATTACGTCACATGACGTGCTACACTCAGCGGGCGGCGGGATTGTCACCTGACGTGAGAACGGCATGAGGTAATAATCATATCCAACATAGAGACACAAACTATTACACGTCTCCTTCTGGTCCTCACATAGTATCATCATGTATAAAACACTTCGTTACAAGCTTGTATAGTACAGATATTATCTTAAGTCTACAAGTAGAATTCATACGCTCACAAGTGTTATGACCTTCAGGATGTCCCAATTTGGGCCAAATCTGAAAGAATCAGAAGGAATATTATGAACGGAGAGCGTGCCGTATCTACTAGAGAGAGACAGGTCACGAAGACTTGCCGTCTGTCATCAGAAGATACCGTCACATATCAGTATTTCTGAAGAAGGGACAAACATCTGTGAACAACAGCCTTGGACTGACCCTGACAATCACAATCACTGCAGCGTTTGCTTTCCAGGCAGACACACACAAAACATCCTCAGAATACATTTGGATGCGGAATAAAATGATTAGAAGATGATTATAAAGCAAAAGGATGTACATTAATTCTTAAATTAATCAAATAATTTGACTGAATTTCTCATGAATCCAAAAAAATAATAATAATAATTTTATTTAGAACTGATTTTGAAAACTGCTTTTTTTTTTTTTTGGCTGGAAAATTTGCTAAATTAAAACGGAATTCTTCGTGAATTATATAAGTTCTTAAATCAAATAGTTCGACCACCAAATTCCTCCATGTGTCCAAAAAAAAAATCAATGATTACCCAAATTAATTGAATCGTTTATTTATTTATTTTTTCTTTTTGCAGTCATTTGTAAACTTGCTACTTGCTCCAGACGTGAATTGGGAAGTTAAAACTTAATTCATGAATCCAACTGTTTGCAGACTGAATTGTTGGTCAATCAAACACTTGCCGAATCTCACTCTTCTGACCGTCTTCCACAGATACACGTTCTTCATCGTGCTGTACCCCATGGGTGTAGCCGGAGAACTTCTGACCATCTACGCGGCTCTGCCATACGTGCAGAAGACCGGCCTCTACTCCATCACCTTACCTAACAAGTACAACTTCTCCTTCGACTACCACACCATCCTCATCCTCATCATGATCTCCTACATCCCCTGTACGTACCCGACACCATCCCTACACACGCACAACAGCGCATTGCATTAGCCGGCGAGTGAATGAGCCGCTGTGTTGGCGTTAATGAGCGTCTTTGTCTGTTTCCCAGTATTTCCTCAGCTGTATTTCCACATGATGCGCCAGAGGAAGAAAGTCCTGGGTCATCTGGAGGAGTACAGCAAAGTGGAATAACTCCAAGCTGAACACAGAACAACAAGTCCCGCTTTGCCGATTCAAACCCCAGTGGATGAACTGGCCAGATAAGATGCGTTAATGGGGACGTGGCTGAGATTTTACGTACGTTTTTACCGACCAAAAATTGTAGCAGACGTGTGGAAAACCCACGACACTGATTCCGTTGTTGTTGTTCTTTTTAATGAAATGTTTAGTTCTGTAGTTGAAATCGAATGACCTCTGAATCTGATTCCTCACCTCTTCTCCACTCCATAATTCCCGTCGCCATCACTGTTCGTACTTTGTTTTGTGCCGTGTTTCACAAGTCGGTCGCTTTGCACAGTATTCGATATGTGTTGTTGTTTCGTCTGTCGGGCTTTTCTCACAACCGTCTCACGGATGGACAGACACGTGGGAGTTTTCCCGCTGTTGTTTTGGCCACGCGACACATTTGGAATCCGGCTGTGGTCATGCTTTTCCAATGAGTCAAATCTAATAACTGGCGGAGAAAATGGAAGTCAAGACTGGCTTAATGCTTCACTGCCCGTCTGCTGAAATGTGGCGGGCAGCCTCGCTTCATCTCTGTCTGCCAGCACAAAGCTAAGAGGAAACTAAACGGTTGGCTTGCTTGTGAAAAGAAGAGCATGGATGCTTGTGGAACGCCGGATGCGACTATGAATAACGCTGCATGCACGAAGTGGACCGGCTTTACCTCGGTTAAAAGAAGCATGACCCTCAGATAAAAACATCAAACTATGACGAGCTTTTGATATTGAAGTTTTGCATGGGACCAGCAAACTTTGTATGAATAGTGAAACGATAATATATATTTACAATAAACTGTAACATGGGAAGCAAGTCCGGCTGTTTTGTTTAGATGTTTTAATAAACTTTTTTTTTTTTGGATTGTTTGTTACGAGTGCAGAGATTTATTTTATCCACATTATTGTTTTGACAATACTGTTGTAGCTTTTTAGAATTTAGATCTACACGGGTGAGTTATTTTTGTCCACTTGGTGGCAGTAGAGGCTTATTTTTCGATGTACAGTAGTCTTGTCAAGATGTAAATCAAATTGTAGATGTAATATCAGAGTTGAAGAATTAAATCATTTTAATGAGTTTATTTTTTAAGCAGAGCAACAACTTGAAAATATTGTAGTTGCGATACATGTTATATGTTTATAATTGTTTTATATGTAAACCTATTTGTTACAAGTGTTTTAGAAAAACAATGATTAATTTTTATTAACTTTTATTTTCATTAACAATGATAAATTCTTTTATATATTAAATAAATAAAAAATAGTATTATTAAAAGTCACGTATATAAACAGTCTAGTAAACTAAACAAAAATAGTATAATAATAATAATAGTAATAATTTATATTTTTCTCCCATGTGTATAATTGGATGTATAATTATGTGTATACAAATATTTGAACTTAACAAATAAAAATATATTTACTACACATGTTCAAAAAGCCGTCGTTTCAAAGCAATCAGACGAAGGATTTTGTAAAATAAGGTGTATAAGATGATCATTTTTCGATTTTTTTTATTTATTTATTTCGTTTTTATCCGTTTTTGCGGCAAACAAGAGAACAAACAAGCAAACAAACAAACAAACAAACAAACAAACAAACTGCAAAGCAACTAATTTGGTCCCGCCCCACATGCAGCTGTGCGTGAACCCGCCTACTTCCCAAATCACGCGCTCTGGCACAAGTCTCATCCAAACGAAAACGCGATTAGAAGCGAGTCTGCAAACCCACCCAATGGCGAAGCAGTGTGGGCGGGGCCTTAAAACCACACTCGGTTGAATGGCTATACAAAGACGCGAAAAGACGCTAAACCGAACGATAACGTTGAATCAATTAATGACGCCTCGGTCTTGTGATTTCGGACTGATCTGCCGTGCATTTTGAGGCGCGGTCCATCCGTGGCTCGGTTCGAGTATGTTGGATTCCACGCGCTCGTGCCGTGTAGGATTGACTGCATCTCAAGGCTGAAGAAGAAGGTGATGATGATGATGATGGTGGTGGTTTCCATGCATCTGGACCGTCGGAGATGCCGATCTGCACCGCACGTATGGGGCCGTTAGGTTCAGCCTCGTGAGCTCGTCTCCCGGATTTAGCGATTTGCGATGCGCGCGCGCTGAAAAGCTGCAGTTTCCGCAGAAATGGTGATGATGTAGGACCGTGAGCACGCGCACAGGTGTACAGCTTCTGCGGATCGATGCCACCACGACACGGAGTCATGGTCCGTACTTTCAACTCCATCAACACGTACTTTCACGGACTCGTTGTGCTTCGGTGATGAGGATGTCGAGGGCTTCGCGTGAGACCCACTGATGCTTAGCGTCACTTCTCATCCATTTCCACGGAACGGCGCAATATAGCGGAGGTTGCGACTGATAACGCTGTAAAAGGCCGTCGACTCTTTGGAGTCAAACCTTTCTTTAGAATAAATCACCGACTGTTTGTACATCAATGCGTAAGAATGACGCATCCGTTGCCGTTGGCGCCGGAAACTGAATTTCTATTCATTTGCACTGATGTACAGCAGTATAAAAGATTTGTATGTGTTAAAAGTGACGTATTTTATCAGTGTTGCAACGCTTAGATAGACAAAGTTTTTTTTAAACCGCCAATGTGTTGTAACGGCCACTGCGCGTGAAGATCGTGATCGATTTAGTTTAGTAGGCGTTTCCACACGTGAGAAAAACACTCTTGACGGATTTAAACGCGAACCGGAGATCTAACACCTCGACCACCTCTACCGGCGTTTCCTTTTTTAGGTGGTAAGGTGTTAATTAGAGGAACGACCACCTTCTCTTTTAGTGTAAAGGCGGTGTTGTTTTGTTTTTATAAGGTGAACGGAACATTAGTCCGCTTGTAAAACTCAAGTTTGATACAGGAAAACATTTATTTACAACCACCGTTTTGCAACCAGCCAGTATTTGACATCGTGATTTAGCATTATAATGAATCAAGAATATTTTTATAGCGCGACGTTTATTTCAAATGTAAAAAGCATAACAGCTGACAACCACAAAGTATACACATAGAACTCAGTGTGAGAGTTGACTACCGTTTTTAAGAAGTGCAAAGTGCTCATGAAATTATATTCTGTTTTAACGAGCATACATTTCTTGCCAGTTTTGTGTCTCTTGGTGACTTCTGGCGCTCTTGAAGAAGCTGACAAGATGTTTAGACGTGTTTGTGGTGCCTAGCTCTAAATGATGCTATAAATGATGCTCGGATATGGACAGCTGTCGTGCAGCTGTTGCCGTGGTTACCATCTGAAGCCGAGCACCTAACGCTAACGCGCGCGCTGACTTTTAAGTGCCGAAACTGCTAAAACACATGGTTTTAGTGACCGTCGATTAGCGCGCTTTTTTAATAATCTCACCACCGTTTTTAATATCGCATGCAGTAGTTAAAAGCATGTCCAGATCTAACAGCGTGAGCCCACCCGGTGCTCCTGTACCGAGGGGAGGGACGGAGCACAGATCCGCTTGGGGCGAGTCTGAGTCCCTGGCGAACGGATGTCCATACTCGGCCAGATCTTCCAGCAAGAAGCTGGTGCGGTCCAACAGCCGCTGGAGAGAGGACGATGAGTCGGATCGACAAGCGGGCCGAGCCGCGACCACCGTCAGCCGCGTCAGTTTCCGGTCCAAGTCCGCGTGGCAAGAGCACGGAGAGGAGAGCCGCAACAACAACCGCACGTCCCCGCGGTACCACGATGGGGAAGTGAGACCCAAGTCGGTGGAGCTGGGTTTGGAGGAGCGGAGAAGCAAGTCGAAAGCCGAGGAGGAGCCCATGCCTGAAGTGACCTTCTCCGTGTCCGCCTGCTGCAGCGGCGTGATGCAGATCTTCAAGTCCAAGAAGTTTCAGTCGGAAAAGTTGGAGAGGCTTTACCAGCGCTACTTCTTCCGCCTGAACCAGAGCAGCCTGACGATGCTGATGGCCGTGCTGGTGCTCGTGTGCGCGGTGATGCTGGGCTTCCACTGCGCCGGAGGAACCTGTCGGCTGAGCTACGTGCTGGTCTTCTCCACGGCGATCGTGCTCATCCTCACGCTGATGGTGGTGTGCAACCGGAACGGCTTCCATCAGGACCACATGTGGATCGTGTGCTACGTGCTGATCGTGCTGGTGCTGACGGTTCAGGTGGTCGGCGTGATGCTGGTGGAGCCGCGCAGCGCGTCTGAAGGCATCTGGTGGACCGTGTTCTTCATCTATGTCATCTACACTCTGCTGCCGGTGCGCATGAGAGCCGCGGTCATCACGGGCATCATTCTGTCCGCCGTCCACGTGCTGGTGTCGTGGAAGCTCAACGAGGTCGACGTGTTTTTGTGGAAACAAGTGAGTACAACACCTAAGAGATCTTGCTGTGTGTGTGTGTGTGTGTGTGTGTGTGTGTGTGTGTGTGTGTGTGTGTGTGTGTGTGTGTCTTGCGGAGGGATATTTTTAGATGATAGAGTTGGTGAAAGACTGTGGGAACTTTCTGTTGCTTGCGTCCGATGGTTAAACTGATCTAAACTCGAGGGGAAGGATTTTATTCGTTTCATACACCACATTGGCTTTTGTGTTGGAAAGTTTGTGTAAAAAGCAGAAAAAAAGTTTACTTTATAAAAGGGTGAGAACATCAGGGTGGTTGGAATGCATGTGTATACTGCTTATTTGTATGTGTGTGTACACATAGGAGTGTGTATGTATAGTGTTTGTTTATTATATATCTATATCTATATATACGTGTGTATATATATCTATATATATATATATATATATATATATATATATATATATATATATATATATATATATATATATTGTGTGTGTGTGTGTGTGTGTGTGTGGAACATTGTGAAACGGCTGAAATTTGTGTGATTCTATAACTTAAAGGTGCGTTTACCAGTTATGTAAATTGTGTGTGTGTACAGTTTATGTAGCATTTATGCTTATTACATAGTGTGTGTGTCTGTGATGACATCTGTGTCATTACATTATAATAAATGCTGGGAGTTTGTGTGATTCTATAACTAAATGGAGCGTTTAACAGTGTGTGTGTGTGTCTGTGTGTGTGTGTGTGTACAGTATATGTAGCGTTTATACATGTTTATAATATATATTGTATGTTGTGTGTGTGTGTGTGTGTGTGTGTAGTGACATCTGTGTCATTACATTGTGATAAATGCTGTGAGTTTGTGTGATTCTATAACCAAATGAAGTGTTTAACAGTACATATATGTGGTTGAGCCTGTTAGTTATTACTTCTGTAAAGTTCTCTTTAGTTCCCTCATCAGCATCGGTGTTACTCTGTCTTTTTGGAGTTGTGTAGCCTTTAAACCAATATACAGTACAGATTGACGCCAATGTACGCTTTATATTTCTCATTAAGGCCGCTGGACTCAATTTCTGCGAAAATAAGTCATGTAATCTGGGTTTTTGATTTTACACGCTCTCAATCTGTATCTCCCGTCTGCTTGGCCGTTTAATAGCAGACTTGTTTTCACTGCAAACACGGGCTCTTTGAGCGGTGTGTGGGAACCGCCTGCTGTGTTTGTTGCTCTCTCCTCATAATTCTGTTGTTTTTAGCATATCATGTCTCTGTCTGTTGACACGGGTCCCGGTCGGGCTTTCCAGCAGCGGGTTGTTGGTTTATCCCGATCCTTTGATGAAGGATGGATTAGGAGAGCTCTCATAGATGCCGGGTTTTCATCAGGCTGTGATGATTGATTCTGCTGATTGGGGTCAGAGACCTGGTCTGGCGTGAAGACCAAGGTGAAACCAGGCCGTTGCTCTTCCAAGTTCTTGTGAACTAGGCTGGGCTTTCCTCTTAACTACACATCTAATTAAACACACATACTTGCTCTTGAAATTAGCGTCCAATCCCGTGCCGGATAATTCAGTCGTGTGCTTTCACGCCCTTTTAATCGGCCGGCGAGAGAAACGGCGTGTACTTTGGGATCAGAAGGTGCTTTTCGGGATTGTCTTACAGATCATCGCCAGTTCACAATCTCCAGCTCCATTTCCCCTGTGTGCTTCATTAAGGCTGGAGGCGGGACCCGGGTGGAGCAGACGGGGCGGATGTTTCCCCCTAGGGGCAGAGGCGAGGAGGTAGACGGTCCCGGCTGGCACGTCTCCAGCTGTAACGTGGTTTGTGGCCGCTTTAATTGAATTGCCCCACTCTGTAATGTGCAGACCCGCTGGAATTCAAAACAGATGTCCTTCTTGCCCTTCTTGAAAGATCTGCTATTAATTTGCCTTTGAAAGTCAAGCCCTATGGAAGCATTAACCTTCCCCCAGGCCAGGCTGAGTACGTGCTCTGCTGAGCAGCGTGCTGGAGAAGACATCACCTCCAGGGACTCCATGCCGAACTCACACACAGATGATCTTTTAATGCTCGCTCAAGTTGCACACAAATCGTCACATGAGTTTTCATGTGGTGATTATAGGCCTGTGCGGGCGCTCGTAGAATAAATTAACTGTAATTATTTGAGGTGTTTTTTTGTAAGGCTTGTTAAACAGGAATTTGGGGTGGAAATTTATCAGTATTTATAGTGGCAATGTATTTAATATTATAATATAAATATATAGTATAATTTTATTGTCATTGCTTTTTCAAACGTTTTTTTTTATTTAAACTTTTTTACACTTCATTTTTTTATTTTGGCAACGGATTTTAAAAGTTGTACTAAAAATCACTGCCAAAATCATAACATTTGGCATTTATAGGTGAAGTCAAAATACTGTCAGTGTCTTTTTTCTTTTTTTAATTTACAGTGTTTGTTTTACATGTGCGTTTTACATGAAATGTTTATTTTACATTCAATATTTTACTGCTTCTATTAAATGAAGCAAATGAAACAAAAATCTGATGAAACGACCCGTGTCATCCTGATCAATGCTCATCTGGACTAGGTCTTATTTTCAGGGTTAGTCCGGCAAACAAATACAGTGGTACCCCAATTTACTAAATTAATCCGTGCAGACATCCAAATATTGACAAATATTTGTGCAAAATACAAAACTTTGGATTGTACTTTTATCGCTTCGCTCCCAACAGTCTTTGAACTCTTCTGCCTCTAACCTTCACGGAGGAGGGTCTATTCTTTTTGACTTGTTTACAGCCAGACAGGCCTTTAAACACAAGGATCAAACACTTGGATGCGGATCCGTGTGTTTAGTCAGGACAGCATTCCTCGTTTCCGGTCCGGCTGCTTGGCTGCAGAAGGCCGGACAAGGTCATCGAATGTTACACCGTCCATCTAATTGCACTGGGAAGGTTGGAGTTTTTTTTTTTCTTTTTTAATAATGCAGTAGCAGGAGATTTTGTTACCCATCAAGATCTGACTCTGACATGTCCCTTATGAGTGCAGACCCTCGATCCTCCTTCCTGTATCTTAGCAACCGAGATCCGCTCTCACAAACAGCAGCCAGAAGCACTTAGGTCTTCTCCGTGAGAGCACCCCTGCTTTTCATCTCTCAAACACGGCCTGTGAATGTGCAATCTCACTGTTAGAGGTTCAAATTGAGATAATTAAGCCTCTGCCTATAGGTGATGTGAGATTATGCTTTATCCTCTTCTTCTTCATCATCATCATCATCATCATCCCTCCCTGTATTGTTTTCTTCCTTTTGTCAAGGTAGATCGGAGGGGAGAAGCGTGTGGGTGGCCGAGCTCGCGTCTCTCAAACAATTGCCGCAGTCTGTCGCTCGTGCTGGATCTTTTGTTAAAGGTCGCTCCGGGCTGTTATGCATCAATTTTTTTTGAGCTTTTAAAAGTTGTTTATTGGGAACTAAACTGACACGGATGGTTTCTAGTAAAGAGATGCATGGAAGATTTCCCAGTAGCTCAGTCAGGAGACCGTTTGGAACCAGGCCATGGGTTTGATCCCAAGGGAAAGCGAGAAGTTGTTGATTTAAGTAATTGTAAAGAGAAAATTATATTTATTTCGCTATGTTTATGTCGCATATGTTTATGTCGCTTCAGATGAAAATGCATTCTAAAGTAACAGCTGTATTTTGAATGGCGTTTAATGGTCAATAGACAGCAAGCCTTTCTCCAAATGACTTCAACTGCTTCCCAATGTTCCCAATGAAATTGTTGGGAATGTTTGGGAATTTATAAAACACACTTAAACCTAACGTGCATGACTCAAAAAAACCATAAATGTAAACTTCAAAAAACTGAATATTTGGTTTGCCATATAAATGTCCTGTGAAAATGTCTGAAAAATCATGAAAGAACCTACTTTAAATTAAATAAACTATTATAGTTTTACAGTATAATTGTTTCGGGATATCAGGAGACTGTTTTGTTCTGAAAATATTTTAACAAGAATGTTTTGCCACAAAGGGTTTTACAATTTTTAACAATCTTGATAAGTTCTACTGGTATGTTGTGTGTCTTACTATTCTTTGTCCGTTGTTTTTGATTTGAAGTTTTTTGGTTTTGAATTTTTTTTTAAATGTAAAAATGTAAACAAGAACCATATTACCATTAATATACCAGTCATTGGTGCTAAGATGGCTTAAAATAAAAATTATAGGTATGTGATACAGAATATATGAAATATTACCAGGGTAAAATTTCATGATACTGTTGTTCGATTCTCTGACAGGGGAATCTTATAAATGGATTCAATGAATAAAAAAACGTACAATTATAATTTAAACAATGCAAGTCTATTACCCACTGCATTGTGGGATCTGTAGTCAGTTATCAGAACGTCATTTCATCACAGATACAGTTCATATCTGTGTTTCACGAGCCACGTCCAATTGTCCAGTGGTCCGTATGTGAGTCCCGGGCCTTGAGTTTAACACACGACCTCAAGAATCAAGTGAAAATGGACCATTTTACCTGTAACATAAAATGGTTGAAATAAATTGAACAACATGCTTTTCTATGAGATCTCATGTTCTAAACCAATTAGCAAACGATTATGAACACACAAAAAAGTCACTCATTTATCGTACAAGGATCTGGAAGGAATGATGACAGCTTGTGTTTCAGCATCAGCATCAGCATCCTCGTAAACATTCTTCCCGTCACCCCGCTCTGCTTTTTGTTGTGGTGTTCGCGCTCACATAGTGTTTTGCCCTGTGAAATGTTGTTTACCTACTAATTCTGTAATTGTGCGTGGCGGGCGGCAGGATGTAATAGTCCGCATGTTTTTATGTCACGTCAATTTCAGCATGGAGCGCATGCTGAGCGGGCCACACAGAGCCTGCACGCAATTACTGTCCTTTCTCTCCGACGTCTATTAAGTGTGGAAATAATGTCTCAGAAATGTCATAAAAGGCATTTACAAGCAAGCGAAAGGCTGCCAGAAAAAACTCCAAGCTCTTCTGTATCTGCATCTCAAGAGCTTGCATGTTGTTAACACATCTTTAATCCAATAGCTTGTCATGTTTGGAAAACGTTTCGTTTTTGTTCGCAATACTTTGACTATTTACAGTTGTTTGTTGTTTGGAAAAAAAATTATGCGGCTTGTGGAGTCGACGTTAACTATCGTACGTGTGTATTGTATATTGTAGCGTGTTTAGGAAATTGTTAAAAAGTGCATCGTCTATAGGAAAAGGTTAAAATTGTAATCAAAAAGCTGCGTAATTTGTTTACACAACTTGTTTTACTGCTATTTCCTGCACGTGACAATGTTCAATTTTTTCACTAAATATATACAGTAGTACAAATGCCTAAATATTAATATGATAAACGTAAATATATGTTAAAAAAATATATTATTTATTACTAGTTTATACTGTGTCAATACTTTCGGCCAATCAGAAGAAGCCACGCTTTAGGATGGTAAAGCACACTTCTGTGTTTAAGTCTGATGCAAATCATTTTTCAGTAAATTTGGGTTGTGTTAGATTGATAAGACTAAATTTGCTGTATGTCTGTATATACATGTATAATGTATTAAAAACAACTGCTATTTAGTTTGAAAAGTGTCTTTTGGTCAATATGTTAATAAACTACAGTGTTAAGTACATAAACCAAAGTACAGTGTACAAGTTGGCGTTTATTTATTTTTTCTCTCAAATGTCTCAGCTAATGTTAAAGCTTGTTCTTTTTCATGATTGGCCGTTGAGACTGTGACACGAGCGCTCACCTCGGCGTCCGTGCGTTTAATCCGTCTCTTTAGCCACAAATCCCTGTGTATTTATTCAGATAGTTTGGACGTGATTGCGCAATGACTCAAAGTAAAGTGGGAAACTTTGCAGTATTTGTTTGACTTCTCGCCGAGGGCTTTGATATTCCTCTAAATATTTAAATGTCCGCGTCTTTAGCCTGTATTACAGGAGGTGGTTTGCGCAGCGCCGTACTCCACGCTTTGCCGTGATCAGAAACAGACGAGTCTTCTCTCAGCCAGACTCCATGTTTGTCTCATCGCTCATGTTCTCCATCTTCTCTGCGCTGGCGCAGAAAATGTCTCTTGGAAAGCTGGATTTGCAACCCAACGTTGGTGGTTCGATTCCCGGAGGGGTTCAACTTCCAAAAGAAATTCCAGATTTGCAACAGAAAAAAGGTTTTAACTATTGAAAAAAGTCAGAGTTAGAGCAGCTGTGGTCCAAGGAGAGATTGATTTGCAACACAAAGGTCACAGGTTCGAATGCCAGTTGAGTTTAACTTAAAAAAAAAAAGTGCCAGATTTGCAGAAAAGTTGCATGTTGGAATCCTAGAAAAAAAGCCTCAGCTAGAGCAGCTGTGGTCCAAGGAGAGATTGATTTGCAACACAAGTCACCGGTTTGAATCCCAGATCGGTTTAACTTAAAAAAAAAGGATTGCCAGATTTGCAACCGAAAAATTGCAAGTTTTGAATCAATAAAAAAGATCCCAGTTAGAGCAGCTGTGGTTCAAGGAGAGCTGGATTTGTAACACAAAGGTCACAGGTTCGAATCCTGGATGGGTTTAAATCATGTGAAGTGAATAATTGTAACCTAGTGGTTAGAGGTTTAATTTCCAAAAAAGTTTCTGATTTGCAACAGAAAAACTGCAGTTTTGAATCTTTGGAAAGAAAAGTGCCAGTTAGAGCAGTTGTGGCTCAAGGAGAGTTGGATTTTCAACACAAAAGTCGCAGGTTTGAATCCAGAACTGGTTTAAATCATGTGAAGTGAATAATTGTTACCTAGTGGTAAGAGGTTTGTGACCGAAAGGTTGCAGGCTTGAACCTGTTTTGAATCCCAGGTTTGGGAGTATTTGAATCCCAGAAAGTGATCTGGCCTCATCGCTGGAGATCTAGATTTGTGACCAAAAGGTTGAAGGTTTGAGCCCCAGAAACAACTATTCTCCCTCAATGTACATGTAGTCACTTCGCTTTAAGGTTAAATGCACAAACGACCCAAAAAATAAATATTCCCATCATGGTTCCGACCAGGCCTGGACACTTTCCCTCACTTCCCTCAGTTTTTTTTTTTTTTTTTATATACCGATCCACTGGCGGGATGTTGATCAGAAACGAACACTTCATCAGAACGTTTCATACACAGCTCGGCCCTGCAGATCCTAGTGGACGTCCGCAGCACGGCCTGTGCGTCAAACACGGCGGATTTATTCCCGCTCTCGCTGACAGGCGAAGATCCAGGAGATGACACGGAATTAGTGGGAACATATGCTCCGTCTGCGAGTGTGATAAACATTCTTTTATCAGCATCCGGACGCTAATCCGTACAAGAAAAGTGTGATTCCCGTTATTCCAGGTCATTAGGGTTTACATGGGAAAGGCCGCGTTTAATTGCCTGTATGAACAATCGGTGCTGCTTTTTTTTTCTTTTCTTCTTCTCTTCCGACCTGCACCTCATCACGGTTCAGCGGTGCGTTAGATTCACTCTTTCTTCTCCCGGCTGAAGTCTTTTGAAGGGTTGCTGACAGGCAGGTCGTCCCTGTTTTTCGGCTTTCCGGCGTCTGGCTGCGGCGTAATGGTGGTGGTTTTGGAATTGGGTTTGATGTGGAGCGCCTCATTCAGCTTCTCACAAAAAGCAGCGTGGCTGTTTCATAAGGTGGTCAGCATTGTGAATTGCGACGTTCACTGATTGTGTGGACGATTGTAAATGGAAAGCGTTTGCTAAACAGATGGCGCTGTTTTGTAAGCGAACGCTGTGATCGTTACACAACTGATTTTGCAATCGATGTCAGGTCATGTGACTTGATTCACGTTGAAGCAGCTGTCGTTTCTTTATTTGTGTCGTTTATGCAGATCTCGTCGCTCTTGGTTTCTGTTTCTCTTTTGTCTGTATATATCTGTTGTCTGGTTTGTCTGTCTGTCTCTCTAGCTGTCTAACCAACTGTCTATTTGTTGACCAAACTCTATCCGTCTATCTTGAGTAAATGGACTTTGTTACTTTACTCAAGTTTTTTGAGCAACTTTTACTCTCTACTTGACTACATTTGTGATTACGTATTTGTACTCTTTACATTGTGATTGTTCGCAACAAATTTGTTCGTTTTTGCACCGAGGTGATATCGCCATCTGCAGGATGCTTCAGGTACTAGATGCTGTTTATCAGCTAAATCACGTGAGATATGAATTAGCACTTTTTTGCACATTTGTGTTAAACTGAGACTGACTTTTTGTCCTGTATCCATTTTGTTTTGTATTAGAAGTTTGATTTTTACATTTCTTGGTGTTTTTGAGCCCAAATTCAGTAGGAGTAAAGTACTTAAGTTTTATTAAAATGGGTTACTTTACAACTTTTACTCAAGTCTTCTTGGAATTGGTGACTTGTAATGGAGTCATTTTTACAGTAAGGTATCTCATTCTGTCTTACTGTTTCTGTTGACGGGTCAATCTGTCTGATTGACAGTCTCCGTGGATCAGACTGTCGCTCTATCTTTTTGTTTCAGTCTGTCTTGCTGTCTGTATGACTGTCTGTTTGTTGACTTTCTGTCTCACAGTTTCTGTTTCTGATCGGTCTGTCTTTCTTTCTCTCGGCCTCTTCACTAGTCTGTCTGATATAATTTTTACCTGTGTTTTTTGACAGTTCTGTCTGTCAGTCTGTCTTTCTTGATCTGTCTGTTTTGTGTTTTTTGTCTGTCTGTATTGGTCTATATAAATATCTCTGTTTGTATAAATCTGCTTGATAAATTCATTATAATGTGTAATTGGTTGGCACACGTGGACGTTAAACATGAATTTCCCAATTAAAAATCCGAAATGAAACATTCAGCGTAATAAAGCTTTCCAGATATCGCAGCGATGCGCTTTCGCTGCTTTCAAGCTGACATTGTGGCGGCGTAATTGAAAATATTACACTGAAAATGTGCGATGAGAGAATTCCTTCTCATCTCCGCTTTGATGAAAATTTAATGCGAGCCGCGTCTACACGTTGACCTGATTGTATATTTTCTCCCTCTTTCATCCAACTAGATTAATATTTATAAAAAAAAAATGCAAGTGTAAAGCTTTTGCTGCCGTTCTATTTAAACCTAAGTCTAAGAAACCGATTTGCGTGCCTTGAATTCCACTTCTCAACCAAAATAGAAAATGCTAGAAATCTCTAGAAAATCCCGTCTATCAGCGTCTGGCGAGATTACGTGAACGTGCAGAGCGACGTGTTGGATTCAGTTAGTGGTGCACATGTGTTGTGCTAGTGAGAGATGTACATGCTAGCACGCCGCCTCAATTATTAACGCTCATTGCCGTGCGTTCTAATGGGAAAGTGTCATGCATCCATTACGCGCAGATTAACAGCGGGCCGTAAATATGTTTGCGTTTGCAGAAAGCTGTCAGTGATTCAGCGCTCTTCAGTCTGTGAAAGGTGGCGTAATGGCTAATTAGCTCCTGCATTGTTGCAGTTCCACAGTCCGAAGCTCGTTGCGACGTCAATGGGAAACGAGTTAGAAAACATGGAGGCTTTGATTTACCGTATTTATTTACCTATCTGAGTTATGTGTTCTGTATAAATAGAAGCACGCGCATGCTTTAATGCGCAAAGGCATGAATGCGTTCACACACACCCACACGCAAGCATATGCGAGTGTTTCTCGAACACACACGCACACACACACACACACACACTTTTACACGAGCGCACACATGCATTTGTGTGCGTACTATACATTAGTTTTATGCATTACACATTACTTCTTACTGTTTGTAAAAAGCAATTCGTTATATTACAATATTACTTATAATTGTAATATGTTGGACTACTTCTGTATTACTTTTGAGTTACTTCCACCAAACAAACTACAGAAGTAGAAATGGACATCCCAAAATAACAAAATGCACCTTTAGCTTTTATTGTAAATACGATGTCGACTGTGGCCCATGAAAGCTACCAATAACAATATAGTTTGTAATTGGCCAAGTGTTGAAAGTGTGGTAGACTTAAAGCGATTTATCTATGAATAATTTATGTATGTTCATAGTAGACACAACAGGATATGTAAACATCAGTGCTCTTTTATTCATTTTAAATTACTTGCCACACAAAACTGTCATTCTTTCTGGCCATAAAGTGCAGAGGACATTTACTGTTACTGTTTTCTTTCTTTTCCCAGGTCGAGCGGTCCATGACACGTTTGTGTTTTTTTTAAATTGCTAGTGCTTTTTTTTATGTCGACAATTCTTTTGCGTTTACACAGAGGTTGGGTTTCACCACAATGTCCTTTACAAAACTGAAATAATGCACATAAGACCATCTTCCAAATGTACTTTCGCCTGCCACGTTTATCAAATTTGCGTTACAAAAAACAACACTCCTCCACAAAGGCAAATAACACATGTTTATTCACAAACAGAAAATATAAAGTTTTGATTTGTCTTGAGGGTGAAACGTTTCTTGTAACATAAGCGTTACTTAGTATGTAGCGAGTAAATATTCCTGAAAATGTAATTAGTAATGTATTACACTACTGCGTTACAGCAAAAACTAAGACATTGTCGTATTGTAACATGTTACTCCCAACAATGGTGAACACACACAAACCAGCTTGCATTGACGCACAAACGCACACACATTTATTTTCATACGCGTGCGTTCGTACATGTTTTTTTTTTTTATTGACGCACTGTGGGATTGATTAGCAATTGATGGTAATAATTTGATACTGTCAATAGATGGATCTGTTTGGCTTCTCATGCTGTTCTTCCCGTGTCCAGTAATCTGAGTTACGGATGGGAAATGAGATCGGTTCTTCTGGTTGGACATCAGCTTGAGTTGAAGAGGTTCTAGTAGGAGCCACGGGAGGTTGTGAAATAACAAGCCATGTGTGACGTCGTGACCTCAGCCGCAGGTCTGATCCAGATAACAACCTGTTATCTGGAAGAGCAGCGCCACTCCTTCTTCATCTTTGGCCTGAGCTGAGACCAATGTGTGATAGAAACACGTTTCATAGGCACTGAGGAATGTACCCGATAATTAGCTGGTTCTTATTATGTTCACCAAATGTAGATTTCTCCTCTAAACCTGGATTGAACAAACATGAGTCTTGGTTTTTTTATCTATTTTATTTGAGATTTTAAACATTGTGACAAAAATAAACAAAATAAGCATACCATCAGCAAATTGTAGTGAGTATTAAGCAAAGGATAAGCACCTGTTAGTCTGAAAGGTTTAAGACTTATGTTGTGACAGGCCAAAAAATGTAAATGAATAAAAGGATAATAAATAGTATGAATAAAATAGTTAATAAAAATAATACAATAAAAGGGGGAAAATGCACATTTATTTTCAGCTATTGTTCTTAAAATGTATGAGTAAATAATAGCCTACTCCACAAAAGGACAAAAAAAAACACCGCTAATAATGATCAATGATAAGGATAATATTTGTGGGACTACTACATTATTCTTTTTTTCACTCACAGACGTGGTAGTGTTGGTCTTAGATGCACATTTGATGGTTTATTCTGCAAATTTTATTCAGACATCACTTTCGTTTCAAAGGTTTTATCAGTTTCGCTCCGTCTTCACTCACAAACGTGGTGGTGTTGATCTGATATGCATATTAGGTGATTTATTCTGTATTCCATTCTATATTCTTATCAGTTTTGTTTTGTCTCAACTCGCAGACGTAGAAGTGCTGATCTTAAAAATTAGATTATTCCATAAATTTGCTCACCAAACGTGATTTTTGTTGTATCTCCATCAGTTTATCTCCGTCTTCACTCTCAGACACTGTGATGTTTATCTTGGATGCAGATTAGATTTATTAAATTTATCCCTTAATTTAGTCCAACGAACTAGATTTTTATCAATTTTTCAGTTTTTAAAGCGTTTCTGTACTTTTCCGAGTCTGAGGTGTCTTACGACACTCAAAATGTACAAAAACAATACATATTTTTCATGAAAAGGACATCTTGTAGATCTTCTTACGTATATATTTCAATGTGTGTTTGTCTGCGTGTTTTATTTTGTCCTTGTGTAACTCATGTTTGCGCTTCAGCGACTCCCACACTGTCTGTTCAAACCTCTGGAGAATCCGCAGCCATTTCTAACATTTTGACATCGGTAGATAGTTGTAAAAATACTCCGTAATCTCAGCTCAGCCATTCCCAGTGGAAAAGTGTCGGCCAAAAACCCTACCGGCCTCTTCTCCCGCTTTTCTTTCTCTGTGTGTTTGTAGTCCACCAGTCCAAATAAGGTTTTTTTGGGAATAATACAAAAAAAAAAAGGAATACACTATGGGAGGATAGCAAGACGCCGTTTTCTATTCCCAAAAAAACACTACACAAAGTGGGATGGATCAATCTCCTCTAATTAAATCTGACTGAGAAGACCCTAAATTCTCGAGATGTTTAAAGTTTGATCTCCTTTAGGGACGTGATGTCCGTCACAGACATGATGGACTTCTCCGCATCTCCAGAGACGACGTTTAAAAACGATATTTATGTCAAGACTCTGCTGGACTCCTCTGGATCAGATCTTCTTCTCCTTTTTGACTCAGAAGACTTGCTGGAAAATGAAACCATCATTCACCGTGTAGATACTGGCCTGGGAAAAATTTGCCTGAATTTTTGGCTTAAATATTCTTTTTTTTGTGCGTGTTTGTAAAGGTGTTATAATTTTTTTTTGTATTTGTTATGCATAGATTGGAAATTGTTTAGGGTCAGAGGTCAGGAACCGTTATTAAATATATATATATATATTTGTTTAATATATTACTTTTATTAAAAAAAATAAAGACAGACAATTAAGAACAATTTTTAACTAAATTTTTTTGTTTTAACTAATATTTTTTTTCACTTTAATTTAAACTGTGTATTTACTTCTGTCTTCTAGTTGTGTTTTTATTATGTGTAATTCTTTTTTTACGGTTACCTGGTAGAACCCCAAACATTAACAATAATGAACAAATTAATTTTTTAATTTGTAAATGAACAAAATTATTTGCCAACATAATTCAATTTTACCACCATCAGCACAGAAAAGCAAAGCTGGCGAATGCAGGTTCCGTGCTTAAAATGCCCCGAATCACATACCAGTCCATTTAAAGTCATGGAAAAAAAACCTGATGCATTAAAACAAAGTGGAAAATTGATGACCTCACCGCGTCCGTCCTATGGGACGCATTTAAAGCGACTGGGCCTGTGACGCATGTTGTTCTTCTCTGCTGATGCGTCGCTGGACCGCAGTCGGATCTTGTTGTAATTGGTCAGATTGACGTAATTAAACCGGACGAGCCGCAGAGACATTCCGAGGCCTTGTGAATGCATCAGGAGAAGCTGCTTGGTGCTTACGTTTAAGGCAAAGCATCTTCAGGGAAGGAAAGTCACCCATGTGCTGCTAATAAGACGGGATTTTTATGCTAATTCAGGTGGTCTTTAAAACTCCAGAGGACGGGAATGTGACCGGAACGTTTGACCCAAGACCGTCTCCGGCCTGTTTTAATTACATCTTTTGTTGTTGTTGTTTTGTTGTTGTTCGCTAGTTTTGATAGAATTTCTTCGTCTACTGTTTTTCACACTCATAACACCGGAATGTTGAATGCACGTTGGCGTTGTTGAATAGATACATACAATTAATTAGAAATGTTTAAGTTTATACTCATTTTAATTCATTAGAGGTATAAAATAACATTTGCCAAAATTCTCTGTGTACTTAAGTGCATTTAAAAAAAAAATTATTTTTTTTACTTTATTCTTTCAATCTTTCAAGTCTTTATTTCATTGTTTTTTTTTTTTTTCTTTTTTTTGATCTTTGAAATGTTTCTTTCTTTTCTTTCATTCTCTCTATAAATCTCTTCTTTTCGATCCCATTCATTCCTCTTGCTTTCTTCCTCCCTAGTGTTTCTGCTCTCTTTCGCTCTTTCTTTTTCTTTCATTCCTTTGCTCTTTCTTTTTGCTCTTTCTCTATTTGCTCTCTTTCGTGCTGTTCACTCTTTTTTTTTTTGCAATCTTTTTTGTTCTCTCTCTTGCTCTCTCCTTTTTCTTCATTTGCTTTTTCACTTACTCTTTAAGTCTCTTTTTCATTCTTTCATGCCCTTTCATTTAGCGTCCGTCCTTTGCTAATAATTATCATTACATGTTTTTTTTTTGTTTTTTTTGTATTGAGTCACATATTTTTTTTTTTTCATTTAGCCATTTTCTTTTCTTATGAAAATCGAAGTTGCGTTTTTGTAGAATATGATTGGCAGCCACTAAAAAAAGAGTGTAATTACTCCTGGAGTAGGAGGGTGAGCAGCGCTGACTCACCTGAGAACTTCCACGGCCTTCGCCTCGCTAATACGGCCTGAATAATGGCTTGATCATTTTGAGCTGATGTACGGATCGTTTTAGTGCCATTATGATAATTATTGTAAAAAAATGGAATCTCTTTCTTTTACTCCGGTCATTTAAGGTCCTTTGGCAAACTGGGTGAGGGCCAGATTTCCATAGCAAATGCACTTTCCCCAGCAGACAAGCATGAGTCCTACACCAGATTTATCTCTCAGGGATAAGAAGTTACATAATTTACACTAATTTTATATTCAACTGCCATAACTACTTTTTTGGTTTACCTTTGTGTTATGTGGTAATTTTGACATCAGTTTTGAATCATTCTGCTTTTGTGTTTTCTTTAAAAAATGTTTGATCTTGTGTATATGCTTATGATATTTTCAGAGTTTTGGGGTTTCAGAGTCTTTTAATTCAGCCCTGGGCAGTTAGGATTAGTGTAATTGTTCAAAATTATTAAATAAGCTTGATAATAATTGGAAAAGTACAGAATAATTAGTTTGCCTTCTAAGTTGATTGGAATAAAACTGCATTAGTTTAGCATTGAATATACAATCACTTGCATATGTATATATGTATATAAATGTGCAATATGTATATAAAAATAAATGGTTTTGCTTTTTGTTGCTTTTTGTGGCTTATGTGTCGTATATGATTATTGCAATTTTCTTACGTTCTAACAGTCGTCTGTGTAATGACTTGCATGAATGATTGCATTTAATTTAATAGTACATTCATTAAATATGTTAAGTAACAAAATAATTTTTTTTTCTATTATTTCTAAATTAAAGTTTCTTTTGAAAGTGCTATTTTCTTTTTTTAACAAACCAACCTAGTGACTCGTATCACTACAATGTCGTTTTACTCAAGTAATGTATCCGTTGAAATAAGTGAAAATGGGCGCTTCCGCTTATATTTGAAATCTGCGGTTATAACTAAGCACTAAGCAACAAGTTTTTGCGCTTCTAAAATTGGGAAAACAGATTCTTATTTTTGCGTAAATACGGTATTATATATATACAGTAACTTATTATCTAAAGTATTAAATACAAACTCATTGGTGTTGTGGGCTGGGTGTGTCGTCACACGTGTAGTAACTGAAGGTTTGGGCAAGGTGTTGTGGGTAACGTGAGCTGGAGTAGACGCCGGTGCCAGAACTGAAGCATACGAAGGAAACATTGGCTCAGTGGGACCAGCCTGGCACCGTGCCCCTCCTGGCCTTGGCCTTTCTTGGCATGATAGACAGATCTTTCCATCAGCTCGTCGCCAACGAACATTTTTTGTGTTTGTTTTTATTACGAGAAAGCATTGAGTTGTTACAAGCTTTCTGGATTGGAACAATACAGTATGAGCACGCTTAACGTTTTTATGTGACCAGCAGATCTGAGTTACCTGTGCCAGGTTTTTTTTTTTTTTTCAAAGTGAGAACAGCAGTGCTGTGGTGCCAACACTTCAGCTGGCGTGAATTGAATTATTTCAATGGTAGAAATTTTTTTAAACTGGTGAGTTAGAAAAACGTGTCTTTCTGTCCATCTATCCATTAATAGCCAAGCCAATTTAAAAGGCTGCCAAAATGAATTCTTCGTATTTGTTTTGTACCTGCTTTCTAACCCACTATTATACTGTGCAAAAATATAAAAGTAGCTTGAAAAGATCCATCTAAAGATAAGGCAGACTACTGCAGCCTGCTAAAAAGCCGATTAGCTCAAAAATGTATACTTTAAAAAATTTTCTTTTTTTTTTTAATTCAATGGCATTCATCTTCAAGCTAATCTGGAAGGTAAATCATTCTGCAAGATCTGGAAAACAATCGTAGATGATGGTCCACTCCATCCCATCACAAGGTCTTGAGCATAGGAGGAAACCAAAATCCTAGGAAAACAAAAGGAGAAAAAAAAATCCAACTGCCCACATCCTTCTCCGCCAGTGTTGTTTATTTTAATATTTTAATCAAATTTAATACTCTGGTTTTGTAACCGTTGACTTTTTAGTCTGCGAGACCCTCGGTCCAGAGTCTGAAATTCTGTGGATTAGCATCAACTGGCTTGCTGTGGTCCACGTTAGCAGCTTTGCCTGAGCTCAGAAGGCCTAACAATACTCTCCAGTGTCCCAACACTCCGAGCCGTAATCCACAGGTGATCCAGAGGTAAAGCATGTGAGAAACAGTCTAAAAATAGAGTCTAGCATCACGCTGATCACTCGAGTTAACTATAAAATCGCAATTGCCGTATTTACACGAATATAAGCACCCGTTTTTTCCAATTTTAGAGGCTCAAAAACTTGCGGGTTGCTTATATTTACGTGAATATTTGAAACGTGATGAACACATGGAAACCATTGAGCAACAAAGCAAGATGGGAGGTGTCGTTTCGACCTCAAGAATATATTTATTGTTTTATTACTTTTAAGTAAAAGTCACAAGGTATGTTTTTTTTAAATAAAGAAAGAATTGTATTTAAAGAGAAAATTAACGTAATTTAGCCAGAAACAAACAAAAAAAAAAACTATTTTTTGGGCCTGAAAAATCAGAGGTTGCTTATATTTAATATTTATAATTATTTATATTTCTATAATAAGAAATATTGAAGACAATAAATGGTTATTTGATGGATCTTTAGCATCTTTCCTGCATCTAATTGGTCTGAACTGTCATGCAGATGTAACCGAACACTTTGAGAATAAGATGTGCTTGTTTATGAGTTTACATGCACAGGATTATTATTTACAGAGTATTGGCACTTTTCCAATCTTCTTTTTTCATACTTGTTCAGTGCGTATGTGGTTCTTTTTTTTAACGTTTGTTTTTCTTTCTGTCACTGGCGAGTCAGCACTGGTTAAGGATGGAGACGTGCGGAGAAGAGAAGGAATGGTCTTTGCTCACTATAACTTCTTGGTGTCGTGTTCTGATGTCTGTGAAATGACGATATGTTGGCGCTTAATCAACAATCTGTCGGCTGACGAAGTGTTACAAATTAAAGGCCTTGAGTTTTTCATCGCTGCATTCCGGAGATTTTAGTAGTTTTTTTTTCTGTTCTTTTTGGTGATATAGCGTTCTATATTAGTCTAGAAATGTATATCAACAAACATGTAGAATAGTTTTTAGCCTGACATGAGCGTCCAGGCTTTTTGTAATATTTATTTTATTGCATTTTAGTGGGTGCGTGTCGCACTGATCTCCGTTTTTGTAATCTTTGGAATGCTGGATTAAAGAATGAATTCATGGATTGATGCTAATAATGGTAAATTTGATTCTTGTAACTGATTCGGATTTTAAATTCTCAAACAGTAAAGTGAACGAATCGTTTGAGTCTTCAAATGTGTTATTTCCGAGTCATATTAAAAATGTGTTCATTTTGAATGAATCGTTCACAAATGACTAGTTGATATTTTTTAATTAATGGTTTATTAATGTTTGAATATATTATTTTTAAAGTTGGATTTAAGAGGAATTTAGCTTTAAGCTAAGTTCAGTTTGAGTAAAATACTTGAGTAAAAGTCCTAAAGTATCCAATTTTAACTTAAGTCTTTAAATTGGTGACTTGTCACTTGTAATGGAATAATTTTTACAGTAAGGTCACTGTACTTTTTCCTCAAGTCTTGGAATTCTTCTTGGAATTGGTGACTTGTAACTTGTACATTTTATAGTGTGTTTTTTACTCAAGTGTATTTTTCAAGTACTCTTCACACCTCTTTTTGTTTTATTCCCACCTTATTTTGCTGAAATCTCTGAAGTGGATCTGAAGCTTCTGGAAGTCTATTTTTGTCCGTGTGTTTCTGCCGCTTCTTCTTCCGCAGCCGAGCAGAGCACAAGGACGCTGCTTCAAAAGCATGACTTTCTTTAATTTTCCATGCAGACAGGCCACAGTTGTTCCCAACCACTTTAAACGTGGCTGATCTTAGAAAAGTGATGATGCAAATACTTTCCCCTTACAGGCAGAACATACTGAGGAACATCTTGCTTCCCTTTGGATCTTCATCTGTGAACTCAACAGCCATTTGGCAGTTTGGCTTTACGGCTCCAAGGTTTCTTTTCACTGTAAAGTGTTTAGATCATCGATGGGCTTTAATTATTTTTTTTTTCCGGGCTCCTTGTGAGGAGAAAAAAAAAGTAGTGGAGGGCCGAACGGAAAGATTTGCCCACTACATGCGGCCCCGGGGTCCCACAGTGATCAGGTTTGGATTAAAGCAGTGATGATGTGACACTTCTAATTGTAAATGGAATTTTGGCAGTGAATGGAAAAGTTTTGAATGCAGCATTTTTGCGAGTGACCTGTTTTTTTTTTTTTTTTTTACTATTTTTTTACTTTTTTTTACTGTTTTTTTTTTTTTTAGCGATGAAAACACTTTTTCATCGCTTCGGTTTTATTCGTCCATCTTTTAGAGCAGAATATTTGTGTGTGTTTTCTTGTGTGAAGT
This sequence comes from Paedocypris sp. Pulau Singkep, assembly GCA_017309775.1. Lineage (NCBI taxonomy): Eukaryota > Metazoa > Chordata > Actinopteri > Cypriniformes > Paedocypris > Paedocypris sp. Pulau Singkep. Next base: position 5,330,460 of record MU204278.1, on the reverse strand, counting down.
CACGTTGGCATTTCGAAGCGGAGATGTTCCTGACGGCACATTCCCGTTTGTTTTTGCTTGTTATATACCTGTAAGGACCTGGCGTGTGTTGCCTAGCGTTCCACCTTGACGCTTCAGACGTGTGTTATAGCGATAGATGGTTTTAATGAAGCTTGGTTTTATTAGGCTGATGACATTCATTAACTGCTCACATTTACCAGAGTGATGGTTTGAGTCTCTCAGCCTCCCAGCAACATGCTGATGTTCTCTCCTTCACACTGCTACCTTTATTAGCCGAAGACGGATCTTTAAGCTAATTATCTTTCCTGCGCCTCGGTCAGTTAAGCGTGGTCCTGGCAACGCCAAAGGTTGCGGGTTCGAATCCCGGGGAAAACACGATGCTATCTCAACCTGCTGCAATGAAAGTCACGCTGTTAGTCAAAGTTAACTTTATTGTCTGCTTGTCGAAATGTCATTGCGCTCAGAGTCAGCACAGCATTTTGCACAAGCCACACCGAATCCCACGGCAGAAGAACAAATAAACATGTAGTGTAAACGATAAAGTTTTATATATGCAGTATAGTGTAAACAATGTAGAAGTGTAAACAATGCAGAAATGTAAACAGCATGGCAGTCCTCTAGAAGTCTAATTTATATAAATGTGTAAACATTAGTGAGCTGTAAACAATTATTAACTACTATAAAGTGTAAACTATTATAGAGAAGTAAACTGTCAAAGTGATAAACCAAAGAAGTGTAAACAATGTCAGTGTAAACCTAAAGTGTGAACTTTAAGATAGGGAAGTGTAAACAATGTAAACATGTAAACTAGAGAAGTGTGAGGAATGTAAAAGAGGAAGCCAGAAAAGTGTAAACAATGTTAAAAATGTAAACTAGAAAAGTGTAAACAATGTAAAATTGTAAACCAGAGAAGTGTAAACAATGTAAAATCACAAATGTTAAAACAGGTGGTGTTTGATGTAATTTCATAAGTTATTCAAAAGTTTTTTTTTATTTCACAGAAAAAAGATGTAATTTCATAATTTCATAATTTGATAATTTCATAATTTCATAATTTCATAATTTGATGTAATTTCATAATTTCAAAAGTTTTTTTTTATTTCACAGAAAAAAGTTGTTTTGAACTAGCTGTTTTTGAACATTTTTCAAAATAATTTCAAAATTTCATTTTTCCTAACTCAAGGACCCTCAATTATGAAACCCACCAGACTGGGAATGGAACCTGCAGTGCTTAGGTTCACAACCCCTTACCGCTGGACCACAGCTACATTTGTTTACGTAATTCTTTACATGTTTCAAAATTCCAATTTTGTTTCTCAAACCTAAAAACGTTGACAAGGCATGAAATGCCACAACGGCTGATGGTTGACACAACTTGTTTCATCCGTCATAAAATCCAGCAGCTTCACAAGATTTGAATGTCATGTTTATGTCGTCTGACCCGCTGTCAATTGAGATAATTTCAAATGATTGGGCAACATGGCATTTATTTGTTGTCCTGCCTCCCGTAACATAATAAAGCGATTCATCTTTTGGTGACATCTGAATGATGTGGAGCGAAATTGAATTTAGGAGTGGGATCAAAAGGCTCCCGAAGCCGGAGCTGGTGTTCGCCAATGCTATATCTGGAATACATCTATGTTTTGATGTGGAGGATGAAAAAATAGCAAGCGTTTTTATTCTGGTCTGAAATGATTTATTTATTTCAGGCCGGTTCACCTTGTGGTTCGCTTCAAAGGTGTGACTCAGAATGTGACATTTAGGAACCTTTCAAACTCCGGCGTGGCAGGGCTGATGCCGGCGTGAAAGCGTCCTCAAGGTCTCGGAGCGAGACGTGTCCTTGGAACGCACATCACAAAAGCCTTTCTCGAGTGCAGCGTGCATATGAATGTTTAATCGCACTTTCCTCTACGAGACTTTAACCCATGTGGATAGATGTGCTGCTGTTTGTGAAGATCACTCGAGTATTGTCCTCTCCACACACACACACGCACGCGCGCGCACACACACACACGAACAAACTGTTTTAGAATGTCTTGTTTTGATGAGTAATATATGAGTGATAAATTGAGCTTAAATGGAATGTTGTGTAGTTGAATTTTTTTAGTAACAATTTTTCTTTTTGGAACAAAATTAATATAGGTATAAAATAAAAATAAATACATAAATAAACAAATTATAGGATATAAATACTGTATTGGAATTAAATCAAATTTCAAGTTTAGAAATATTTTCAAGAAAATGAAGGATGTCATTTTAAAATTTAGGAAAAGTATGAAATATTTATAAACCGTATTGTTAAAATTATGTCTAATTTAACATTTAGGCTACACATTATTAACACGTTATTAACATTAATCAATGTTCTGCACATCTGATTCCAACATTGTAAATGTGCCCGTTTAGAAACCGTTTGTTTGTTTGGACTGAGATTTCAGTTACTGGCTACTTTTACTGTTTACGATGCTGCTGTCTTTATTTATTTCTGCTTATGGTTTTTATTCATAATGCATGTGTTGGGCCTGAGGTTTGGCGTGAACCTCCTTCACCATTAGTTGTCACTTTGTGAGGCTGCGTGCACCAGGAACATCCATTATCTGGCCGTGTGCTTTACAGGATGCTTTCACTCCAGCTTCTTCCATTCCCCCATTATGTCCATGACAATGCCTAGAGTAAATCATACGGGTAATTTGTACTTCTAGTAAATGGTCCATATTAACATGAACATGCTTCATGCGCCTTTGTTTGCAGTGTGTGTGACAGCAGCTGCCGTGCAGGACAATTAATAATTAATAGAGTGTGTGTGAGTTTCTGATCAGAGTCATTTAATGCTGAAATGGATCTTCCGATGCTACAAATGTTTTCTTTCTTTTACTCCTCCAATTGTTCTTTTTCACTTTTCTGCTTTCTTTTTTTTATTAATCATACTGCAAATGATCTGGATCCTCGCAGTGTATGTTTTGGCTACATTCAACATGTGAATTATTTTTTTGTATTATCTACGTATGTAAAGTCGACAGCGCTGATGTTGTCACCCCTTTTTCAATTGTTGAAGCTCCAAAACTCGGGGTGTTCTTATATGCGCATATTTCATATTTTCATAAATATAAATATCCGTAAATATAAGCATCCATATATTTCAGGGATGCACAAATACCACTTTTTTGGACAACAAATACAAGTACGAGTACTTGCATTTCAGTATTCGCTGATACAAATACATAGTACTTAATTAAAAACATGGTTTAAATTTACAGGTAACAGCTTTAGTCGTATAATTATTAAAGAACAATAGTTTAAAATAAAAAGCATGTTGTATGCAACATACAGAGTTCCTACGGTATTTCGGTATCATGCATCCCTACTATTTTTCCGTATTCCAAGTCAGGAGTGTGCAGTCTTTATGTAGCGGTGCGCTTCTGCGTCGTGTCCTTATTTCTGTCTTTAAATAATGGTTCTGGAGGCAGACATGCATACCGTTATGTGCTCTTATTGGCTGTATAGCAGAAATAAAAATAAAAAAAAAACATCCACGCAGCGACACTTAACCGTGGCTAAATAACCCTGGAAGAAATAAAAAAAAACAATTGTAATGTAATGTAATGTAATAACATTTCACCTCTCTATGAGGAACTCATTACCTACCGCTGCATGGAAACCATGTATGGACATAGCAAGTGGAATCATAGCACCCCCTAGTGGAGATACACTCTACTACATGTAGAAATATTTATCACAATGTTACTAATTTTGATCTATTATTCAAGTAAAACGACATTGATGTGAAATATGGGCACACAAAGTAGGTATATTAAAAGAAGTATTTTTATGAGTAGTATTTTATGTTGCTGGAAAGTTAGGAGTTGCTTACATTCGCCTGTTAATGGAATTATTTTGTGCATGAAACATCTGGGTGCTTGTGTTCACATAAATCCGGTATTTCTCAACACATTCCTTGGGAATCGAACCCACAATCTCCTGTGTGGCTCAGCTGAGAGCCGCAAGAATATATAACAGCCTGTTCATACATGAATATAAAATATGAACTTAACATATGATTACGTGAATATAAACCAGCCCGTTCCAGACGCTGGCAAGAAAAGGGAGTAGTGAAATTCCGCAGCCCCGAGGCCAGCTGTTCCTCTGGCAGGATTCACATCTGGAACGTTCCGTATGTTACAGCGGCGGAGTGAGTGAGTGATTGGTGTTCCAGAGGAGCCGTGATCGTTCCGTCCTCCTCATCGCTAACGCTCAACAAATGCAGAATGCAACTCCGACCCCGAAACACTCCGACACACACGAGACACGAACGTGATGCACATGTAGCGGTCAGAAATCAAAGGATCTGGAATCTTTGTTCCGTGTGTCCCGTCAGATCCCACACATTCCTACAACTGAGAAGCCGCGCTGTCTCCTCCCACTCCATGTCGGAGGGATTCCGCCAACTTCCTAATAAGGCCTTGACGGAACGTGCAAAAGGAGCGTTTATTAATAGCAGGGATTATTGCCGTGCGATATTTGCATTGCCTTGTGTGCGAGCGTTTCCATGGCAGCACTCGGATCAGAAGACGCTCCACGCCGCCGCTGCCTGGAGATGATGTTATGCTCCGATAATACATTAGATCTGCAGATGTTAACTCGGGTCAAGCAAAGCAGTCTTCACTTCCTGTCTTCTGGCTGAAAACGGTCTGAGCCCAGAAGTTGAGCTGCAGAACATCGGAAGAGCGGCAACTTAACGTTTTGAGATGTACAGTAGGCCACCGTTTCCCTCGGTAGATCTGATCTAAAGTCTCCCACAGAAAAATAGGTGTTTTGGAACATATTTGGAAACCTGTGGACGGCTGTTTCAGTCACAAAAACATAAACACATTTCTGACTTGGAATGTTTTGGAAATTTTGGAAAATTAGTTGGTTATTACTGAACTACAATTTTTCAAATGCATGTTGTAACGTTGAAATTCTTTCAGTATGCATTTAATTTATTTATTTTCTCGTTCTAAAATGACACAGAATCTTTGTGTGTGTGTGTGTGTGTGTGTGTGTGTGTATGTATTAATACAGTGTGTGTTTATACTGAATTGAAAGAAGAAAAGCTACATTGTTTGACAATATTTCTGACTTTTTCTGGCTCTTAAACTTATTACTTAGCTTAAATTTAATAAAGCAAGATTGTATTGTACATATTTTTTGTGATATTTGTGCTGTACGTTAATGGACTTCGAGATGTTCAAAGGAGCTTGCCACAACAAATTTATAAGAGCAAAAATGGTTCATTAGCTACAAAAATGTTTCTCTTTCTGGGAAATTTCCCTCTTTCCACTCTCTTCTTCTCTCTCTTCCTTTCCCTCTCTCCCTTCTGCTTTTACTATTTTTTTTTCATCTATCCATTCTTCAATTTACTCATCCATACGTCCGTCCATTCTTCGATAGACCCATCCATCTGTCCATTCGTCCATCTATCCATCAGTCGACTTATCCATCCCTCCGTCCATTCTTCAATCGATCTATCCATCCACCTACGCACCCATCCTTCTATCCATCCGTCCATTCTTCAATTAACCAATCTGTCCCACTATCTGTCCATTCTTCAATCGTCCCTCCGTTCTATGCTTAACTTATTTTTCATATAATATTTTTCATATTTAGCCATTCAAGCGATCACCTATTCATCTGTCTACTTCTCTCTCCTGTCTCACTCTTCCCAGGGTGATGATGAGCTCCACAGGTTCTCCGCTGCTCCTCAGCTTGTTAAGTGAAGCTGTGATGTGGACCCTGAGGTGATGGCAGAGATATGTCTGCATAGCTCCAGTCCGGCGCAGGAAGAGATATTATGGGAATGTGTCTCGCTGCTCCTGATACCAGTGTTTAGAGCGAGTCGAGACGCCCTGTGCCTGACCCTGCTCGGGGGTGGGGGGGGGGGGTTAACCCACATAAATTGAAATGCGTCGACACTGAACAGCCCGGGGTTGTTTGGCTAGTCTTTATCATCCTTTCTATTTTAAGTTCAGGCCTCCTGGATGTGCTCAATCTTTTTCGAACCTTCTCAGACGTTGTTATTCGAAGAGTCAAATGTCAAATGTGTGTGTTTTTGAAATCCCCTCTCCTTTGGACCTTTTGGACTTAATGGACTTTGTTACTTTACCTATTACCTTACCTTAAGTATTTTTGGCAACTTTGTATTGAGTATCAAAAATATAAGCAACTTTTACTCACTACTTGACTACATTTGTGATTATCTGTACTTTTAATGGACTCTTACTTGTGCGCGACAAGTCTGGTTTTTTTTTTTTCTACCGTGGTTAATTTCTCTGGCAGACAAGGTGATATCGCCATCTGCAGGATGCTGAAGATACTGGATGCTATTTATCAGCACTTATGTTTTGCACTTCTGTTTTCACACTTTTGACTGAGATTGAATTTGTTCTTTTTTCCGTTTTGCTCTGCCATTTTGAAACTTTGAGGTGGTAAATTAAATTTCTGTTTTAGGAAATGAAACTTCGTAAAGAAAGAGTTTCTTGTTTTTCACATTTCTAGATGTTTTGTGAGGCCTAAATTCAGTACGAGTAAAATACTTAGTTGGATACTTTACGACTTTTACTTAAGTCTTCTCGGAATTGGTGACTTGTAACTTTTTTTGTAGCAAGGTGTCAGTACTTTTTCCTCAAGAATGGTTTTCAAGTTCACACTAAGATTGTGGCTTATAAATGAATCATTTGGATGAAATAAACCCATCCAATCACTTACAGTAGTCCGATGCCGGAGTAACTTGAAAAGTGAGGACGAAGCGCCCTAGATATTTATATTGACGTGGTGCTCTGCTTTCTTTCACAGCTCGTGTCCAATGTCTTGATCTTCTCCTGCACTAACATAGTCGGCGTCTGCACACACTACCCGGCCGAAGGCTCGCAGAGACAAGCCTTCCAGGAGACGCGGGAGTGTATACAAGCTCGACTGCACTCGCAAAGAGAAAACCAGCAACAGGTGAGAGCTGGAGACTCCACACTGCCCACTGCTCCGGCTTTGTGTGTGTCACTTCACTGTGTGTGTGTGTGTGTGTGTGTGTAACTTCACTGGTTAAACACAGAGGACAATGTTGATACTGCCCCTAGTGGCCATTAAGACAAACACCATTATATTCAAACACATGTCGCCATGTAAGTCGAGTGTAAACTTCATCATGGTTTAAACTTTAAGATTTATTTTGGCATTATATTCTTCATCCTAGACCAGAGATGCTCAGATTCAACTTTGCCACTTGGCGAATCTTGAAATGTTAAATCTACGTTTTTTGTATAGAAATGATAGTCTAGGTCAGCGGGCACTAAATGGCGGACAGTGGTCCAGATCCGGACCCAGACGCGAGAACACATTAACCAATTGAATGCGAGTTAAGTGTTCTCAGGCGGTAAAAGTGGCGACTGCACATCGACAGATTAGAGAACGTTCTAATCTGAATTTTAAATCTGAAAATTAAGAAAAATAATAACGATTGCAGTTACGGTTTTTGCATTTAACTTTATCAAAAACACACACACACAGAGAGAGAAAGAGAGACACCGAAGACAGAAGAAAGGGAGAGTGACAGAGGAGAGACGGATAATATAGAGGCCAAAGTTGGGACAGGAGTGAGACAGAAAAAGGAAGAGATAAATATAGAAATGTCACTGGCCAAGAAGAGAAAAGATTTTTACTTTACTCATCTTTTTGCTTCACTCACTTCCTCTTCCTTCCTTTTTCTGTAATCTATGTTCTCTTTTGAATCGGAAATTACTTTTTGATGACATTTAACTTGCATCTCTGGATGATTGATTAGAGTGTGATTAACAAAAAAAAAAAGTAAAAAAAAAAGTACAGTCCCGAACAGCCTAACTTGATTCTGATTTTGCTCTTTAGGAAAACGTAATAAATAATGGCAAAATGGTTTTTTTAGGAGTAATTACAGTGTGTAAATATCTATAAAAATTGCCTACTGTGTATAACAACTGTAGCACAAAAAAAGTGCCACGGCACAGAAAACATCGAAAACATTCATTGGACAATGCAGACTCCGCCCACAAATCACACATGTCACTATCGGACCAGGACTTTGCTTAAAATCACAGAGGCTTTACGTTTCCTTTACGTTTGTTGTTTCGAGCTGAAGAATGGATGCTGTAAATATACTGTACAAGTCACACACTCACAATATTACGTTGTATGCACTGTATGTATGCACTGTACATATGGCAAAATTGACAATAAAGCTGACTTTGACTTTTGACTTTGACTTGACTTAATATTAACAAGAGTCTGGCGATGATGATGAGTACAGACTACAGAGCAAACAATGCGGTGTGGTGTAGAAACACATAAAGGATGAATATCTGCGTAGATGCTCCACGTAATGGTGACGCTGTATATACGGATCTCTTTGTTTCTACCTGCTTTGACTCTGTTGTCATCTGCAGGAACGCCTCCTCCTTTCTGTGCTTCCTCGACACGTCGCCATGGAGATGAAAGCCGACATAAATGCCAAACAGGAGGATATGATGTTCCACAAGATCTACATTCAAAAGCATGACAACGTGAGGTGAGAGAGTCTCTTCTATCCGACGGACCGGACTCGGTGTTCGGCCGGAAATCGTTTTTGTTTTTTTTAGCTTGACCTGCTCCACTGATCGATCGCGGACGCTTTTATCAACGTCGATGGCCAAAACCCGTGAACACAATTAGTTTCTGACGTTCTGTATTAACATTGCAAAACGAAGAACCAAAATTGTGCAGATTGACATTTTGACCACAAAACATGCTAAGTGTTCATGTTCATAATTGTTCATAATTATCGTATTCACATGAATGTCAGTTTTTTTTTTTTGACGCTCTAAAACTTGAAAGGTGCTTATATTTGTGTAAATACGGTAAATATTTACATTTTATCATCATTTTTTTTTATTTAAAATTTTAAATATTTGTAAATAATAACACAACTAAAAGTGTATACGGACAATAACTTACCGAGTAATCTGAATATTTATTGTGTGATTGTTGGGTTTGTTGATACAGTAGGCAATAGAATTACAAAAGCTGAATATATACATTTGCGCATTGTTTTCGAGCTGATTCAAGTATTGCCCTCTTGTGGACACCATGTGTAAAAGCGTCTGTGGGTTGGTGTGGTTTAAATGCCTTCTTCTCGCCAGGTTCCTCTACATTTACGTTTCCACATCAGCGGCCCTGACGCAGAGACCCCGTTCTCACCTTCTTGTCTTTCATTCTCACTTCAGCTTAAAGAAAGCATTAAGTCTGGAGAATGTGCTTTGAAACAGAGCGCAGGGGTCTCGGGTCAGAACCCCGAGCTTCTGATGCTCCACATCAAGGAAACTTAAATCCACAGTGTGTGAAGATTAACCTGAGCTCAGCTTCCAATGAACTGATTGTCCCGCTGCAGCACATACGCTAAATATATTATACGTTACTTTGAGTAGTACATAAATTATCCCTACATTATAGTACATTATAATTATTTATACTAAATGTATTAGTATCTCTGTGTGTGTATATTTATAGATACATGTATATGCACACACATAAACATATGCATATACATTAATGCGAATAAATACGTTTGTTTTCATATACATTTATGTATAAAAGTGTGCATGCGTGCATACGTGCACATAAAGAAACTATTTCTTGGAATTTGCACATAAAGGAACTATATATGTGAGTGTAGTTTACTCGATACAGTATTGTATGAATGTACATACATATGTTAATGTGTATGTGTGTGTATGTTAATAATCATATTTGTGAAAATATCACACACACGCACAATAATTCAACAGACAGTATATGTAAATGTGTTTTTTTACTCTTTAAACTATAATAGCTATATAATTATATTTAATTTTTATATATTTACAGTATACTGTATTTATTATACGTACAGTATATGGTATGTATGTACATTCTATAAACGTAAATATGTAAAAAAAAATTGAACATTTAAACATTAAGCAAGTTTAGAAACTAATCGTATTTTTTAAATACTTTTTATAGTGTAAATATTTATTTCAATTTACTTCAAAATGTCCTAAAATGTGAGCGATGTTTTTTTTTTTTTGGTTGTAGTTTTTGCTCACTCATCCGCTTGTAATGGCGTTTTCTCCACGTGTCTGAGTGCGGCCGCTGCGCTGGAGGCCTGTGATTGGCCGAGCTGCTCTTCATTTGTCCTCCAGCGAGTGGCACATTTCAGCGCCGCTGCCAAGTTCTTCGTATTTGGGAACAGAACAGCTCTCTGTAAACATCACGCGTCTCCAAGGCCTTCATACAGTTCCTTCTGAAAGAAACATTCATCACTATGACTTTTTTTTACTTTTATTGTGAAATAAGTGAAATTTTCGTAATGGAAAGTCGATTTGAATAAAAAACGCGGCGTATCCGAGGTCAACGCTCATCATATGCTAAACTGGGCTGATTTGAGGCAGTGTAAAGCGGATGGAAGCCACAGGCTTTATGTTGTGGAGTGAGAGGTCAAGAGGTCAGACTCTTCATCAGTGACCCGTGATGGAGCGCAGGGCCGCTGTTATGTAAGCAGGAAGTGAGACGACGTGCCACATTCCTTGGCCTGACTTTGTTTTCACGCTGATGTCCCTCAGCAGCTCCGCTTTCAATATTCTTCACTTCCAGTCGTTTTTTTTTCCTCTCTGTAATGGCTCTGTCAACACATTGACATTCTGATTCCTGAAGTAGTTTAGCGTGGCGGCTGAGTTTGACCCGAGGGTTGCTGTCATCAGAAAGCCATTAACATTCCCACCGGCAAGAACTACTATTGTTCAGCGCCCGCCATCTTTCTTCTCTATTAGCTTTTCTTCATCCGTTTTTCTGTTCTTTTTTATTAATTGCTTAACTGATCAATCTCTCTAACTCGACCTTCTCTATTCAGCTCTTTATCCAACTATTTTTCTCTTTATCATCCACTTTATGCTCTCTCTCTGTCTTTCTTTCCAATCTTTTATTTTATTCATCACTCTAACTTTCTCTCTATTCTTCTGTCACTGTCTCAGTACTATCTTAATCTCTTTCTTTTCCTCATTTGTCTCATTCTTGCTCTCCATCCCTCACTTTATCCAACCATTTTTTCTCTGTCTCTCTCTTAATCACCAATTCCTCACTCTTTCTGTATTCATTATTCAGTTTAGCCTTTATTCATTTCCATTTCTCCTAATTTTCAAAAGTCTCTATTTCATCCATCCATCCATCCACCACTTTCTCTCCATCTGTTTCTTTCTCTCAACCCACTTTCTTTTCATCCACCTCAGAATCTTTCATCCATCATCACTTTCTCTCTCCCTCTTTTTGATAGACAATTTCTCCACACATCCATTTCTTTTTTTCCAACTGCCATTTTTGCCTTTATTACTTTCTCTCTCAACTTGCTTTCACTGTATTCACCCCTAGCATCTTCCATCCATCCATCAATTCATTAATTCTTCAACCACTTTACTGTCACACTATGTTTCTTTTTTTTTTTTTTCACTTTACCAACCATTTCTTTCCCTCAACTCACTTTCTCTACGTCCACCTCTAACTTTTCAACCATCCATCACTTTGTCTCTATTAGTTTTTTCCCCCAACTAAAATGATCTCTATTTGTATCTCTATCTTTCTATCTCTCAACTCACTTTCACTCCATCCACCTATAACCTTTCTTCCATCTATCACTTTCTCATCTGTTTCTTTTTTTTCTTCTTCTTTCTTTCTCTACATCCTAACTTTTTACCCATCTCATTATCTCCATTCAAATCTGACTTTTTACCCATCCATCTCTTTCGCTCCATTCTAACCTTTCAACCATCTCTTTCTTTCCATCCAATTCCAACTTTTCACTCATCCGTCACTTTCTCGCGGTCATCTTGATGCTCTCTCCATCCATCCATCCTTCATCCATCCCTCCATCTTCCTCTCGCCGTGAGCACTGAGTAGCGAGTGCGGTGTGAAGTAGCCCTGGCATTACGCGGCACCGCCGGGGTCTGATGAGTCACTCATGATCTAATGATTAAATGAGGGTTTGAAGATCCGGCTGAGATGTTCATGGCTTCCCACTGCTGGACTGTGTTTGAAACGAGCCTTAATCCACCCACCCAGCCAGCGGTGGTCTTTTATTTATAGCACCTTTAAGAGGTCCATCAGCCGCTTGGAAACCTCAGACCTATGAGTAATGCATCTGGCGGATTGATCCTCCATTAAACTACTGCTTTGGTTTGTTGATGCTTGTGCCATGATGCTTTCTTCTCCAGTCTTCCCTGGCAATCTCCTCCATTCGCTTGAATTCATCTCGCTCCACGTAGATCAGGATGGCCTTGTAAATCAATGTATTTATCCCAAGGATGCAAAGCCTTCCCCCATCACATACATACGGACCACGTTAAATCTGTGTAGCTCCGCCTCTAATCGGTTACCATAGTAACACCTCCATGGCATTTCCAGGAAACACACATTCATATAGGTGACACACACACACAAGCTCGGGCGTACTATGGAGTTAGGTTGGTAGAGCATCACGTGACCTTCTAGGATCTGAAGTGTCAAGACGGCTCTAAATATGAAGGCTTTTTCCCTCTTCCTCTCATCTCCAGCAGGTCTGGAGTAATAAAGTTCAGCGGTGGGGATAAAGGGAGTGGACATCACATCATCACATGAGCCTGATCTTCAGAAGAGCCATTGTGTGACGTTCTGCCTCCCGGGTCCAATTTAAACATCTCTAGGAACTCTCTTTGATTCGCAGTCAGAACGTTGAGGTCATGCTCACCCGGCTTCGGAGGCTTCTTTCAAACCTTGATGTCATGCTAACTTTAGCTCCCTATTAATACAAGCAGAACAATGTCAGCTTTGGTTGGAGCTCCGCAAATACATCCCACAAGGATTGTTGTTGTCCGCTCACTAACAGAGTGGCGTCTGTTTTTATGCGCCATATTAAGACGCACAACACGTCAGTAACGACACGTAACGTCACGCATACGTCATAATATGAATAGGTCTTTGATAGCGGAACATCTGATGCGTTGACACTCCCGCACGTACCTGCCGGCTGCGCCACTGGCATGGCAATGGCGCCGTGATGCCGGGATCGCGTTCGTTAGCTGGTTTTGTCTCCACGAAAAGCCTCTCAAACGCTCAATTGAAATGAATAGCTGTGGGCGAGGGTTTGGGTTGTCAGCCAGGTTACCATAGCAACCGTGTATTCTAGGTGAATTTGCACCTCTGTGATAGGTGGACGAGGACCTGAGCGTGATTAGCTCAAATGATCCGTTTTCATTTCGGAAGATCCTGTGATAAACAATGGATGGGATGTTTGGTTTGCGTATGAATTGCGGAGGCGGTTTCGTTCCTTTTATTACTAAAGATCAATGATCGTGGCATCGTTTTCTGTGGTGAATCGAGTTGATTATGTCTGAGAGGATGATGACACTAAAAACAGCACAATTTATGAATACTTTTTTATTGATAAGTGCTGTTATATCTACAGTACTTTCATATTATCAACAATATATAACTAACTATAATAGTTGAAAATAATAACAATAATATTTTCCTATCTGTTTGTTAGTTGTATTATTGTTGCAGTAATTGTATTAATTCTCCGAATGTTGCTTTTTTTCTCAGAACCCTAATTTTTATATTTAATGTTTCACTATAATTGTTTGTAATGTATAAACATTTTTTTTATTTTTTTATTTCATCAATTGTAATTCCAAGCAGGGCTGATTACAGTTATTGTAGGCACTTGTTTATTAACAATAACATCAACAACAATAATAATAGGTATTATTATTATTATTAAGTACAATTTATAGATAAATTTAAATTTATAAAATATAGTATATTTATTATTAATGTGCTTAAATGTCCCACTTTTAGTGGGAATGTTTAATCTCATAAGCTTACACAAACACACACAAACACACACACACACACACACACACACTTGCGTATATTTTTTACTGAGACAGTATGACGATAAATACATATTTACAAAGACATATTTACAGTACTTATATATATATATATTATCTGCCTAATGACAACTTGGAACCTTGTACATTTTTGATCGTGATTTGGCCCAGATTTTTACTTGTATTCTTTTTTTTTTTATTCATCACAGTAGAAATGTTTTTAATTGTACAATACTGTTCTCTACACACGGGACCATCCTACTGTAAAGCTGTTTGTGTTGTCTTTGTCTGTGCAGTATTCTGTTTGCCGACATCGAGGGCTTCACCAGTCTGGCCTCCCAGTGCACCGCCCAGGAGCTGGTGATGACCCTCAACGAGCTCTTCGCCCGCTTCGACAAGCTGGCAGCCGTAAGTGTGGCCATGTCCGAGACCACCGGACCGGTCCTCACACACACACACACACCTCACTCAGCGGAACGACGGCGTTCAAAGGCAGATCCGCTCTCACACTTCCCGAAGCCCCCGCAGCAGAGACGGACACAAGCTGCTCCACAATAGGGCTTGTGTGCGGGCCGGCGGCTAAATCAAGGCATGTGCTCGGGTGACATTCAGGTGGGTGTCATAAGACCCCGGTTCCTGCGTCCCGCCCGCAGGCTCGCCCTCTCAGATGTTTACTGCTGTTTCTTTGAGGCTCCTCGTGTCCTCAGACGGCTGCGGCCCACCGTGCTTCTGTAGGGGTCGCTGACCTTTAGATGCAGAGGGCTAGTTAATAATAATAATAATAACAATAATAATTTATTCAATTTTAATTTTTTTTTCATAAAATAGTTCTCTGCTAACCATCGGGATACCCCTCCATTTACTAATACATTAACAGAATCGGATTTAGAAATTTTATTGGCCAAGTTGCAAATGACAACTAGGGATTGAGTTTTTTCTGACTCCGCCTTTTCTCCTCTTTTTGCAAGTATTAACAAAAATAATAAATAAAAATAGAAACGCAAATGACATGAAATGAATGTAACATAAATAATTGTTGTGCACATGTATTGCACATTCTAAAAATTGTACAAAATAGATAAAGAACAAAAATTCAGTTTCAGTCAAACTCAAATGTGCAAAAAATTGCAATTCACGTTCACATGATTTAGCTGATTAACAGCATCCAGTACCTTCAGCATCCTGCAGATGGCGATAGCACCTCGTCCGCACAATAAATTAACAGCGGAAGAAAAAGATGCCGACTTGTGGCACGCAATCACAATGTAACGAGTAACGGTAAATGTCCATTCAAATGGATTGGAGTAAAGAGTACAGATACTCAATCACAAATGTAGTCAAGTAGAGCGTAAAAGTTGCTTGTGTTTTCGATACCCAGCACAAGGCAGCCAAAATACTTAAGTAAAAATGTAAGTCCATATACTCAAGTACTTTACACCACTAAAAAACTTAGCATAAAAATGAGTGTTGCACTGATTTGTTACAAGTCTCTCTCCGATTGTATGTTATAATGTTATGACATTTATTCACTGTGACACTATAATAATAATAATAATAATAATAATAATAATTCAACCTTGCAATTTTGTATTAATAATGCAACCTTGTAATTTCAACCTCTGCATTTAACCCATCCGACACGAAATCGGAGCAGTGGGCAGCCACACAGTATCAATAATTAATTATCAATAAAACATCAACAATGATGGTGAGCTATTTTTAAAACAGACTTGCAGACGGCTCGTGGTCCTTGCTGACCCCTGAGTCTCATCTAGGTGAACGTCGAGTCGCTGCTCAAGACCCCTGGATGAGTTGCGTGTTGGAGACCCCCGACTTGTATCTTTTTTGCAGCGACTTTTTTGCTTTTTTTTGTTTACATGCAACATCTTATTTGGCAACCACTTTTTTTCCTAGTGGCTGAACTATGAACTATTAACCAAACTTTTCGTTTTTGGTTAAACATTGTAACAAAGTTCTGTCTAGAGCGTTGCACATGTTCTTTGCATGTGCTGCTTGTTGGAAAATGATAAGAGATAAGATAAGAAAAGAAAGGCATTTATTTGTCCCAAAGTGGGGAAATTTCTTTTAAACTAACACACACACTTTGGATACACTTTCTACTGACGTACACAATTGGCATGTTTCTTGAAATAGGTAATAAATGTATTTTTGCTTATTGGGATAATAGCGTGTGTCTACATGCACATTAATATACTGTATGTATATTAATGTTTGTGTGGTTATGTACATGTACTGTACTATATATATTAATGTGTGTGTGTGTGTGTGTGTGTGTGTGTGTGTGTGTGTGTGTGTTTATATAATCATAAAGCACTTTCCACCCCACATGTAGACACAAAGTGCTGTAACAGAATGAAATACAATAATAAAAAAAAAAATAAAAAAACATGGCGAGGGCTTAAAATCAAAACAAACTTTTGACATTCACCGCGTAAAGAGCTTTATCGAACGAGTGCGAATCTGTGTGATGAGAACAGCACGTGTAGAGGAGATAGAACATACGGCTGAAGGTCGTGCGGATCTCAGGACACACCACCATCACCTCTACCTTACACACGCCGGACCACGAGGAGCCACTGCTCATTAGATAATAATACTGTAATAATCATGTTACAGCAGAACTTTATAATGAACTCTGTGTTCTATGTTTCTTTGTACCGTCACTTTAAATATAGATTTTAGCTGGAAAAGCTGTTCTAGTGTTAATTTGCCCATCCAGACAATCATAAGAATCTTCTGCGATTTTATACAAACTTTTCTCTTTGTTTTATTTGCGTTTAATTGGAGAAAGGTATTTGCCAGCTAGCGCACTATGCATTAGTTTTCTTGCATTCATGAAGGAAAAAAACAGTAGATGTTTGGCCAGGTTTCAACTGAAAATAAATCAGCATACGTATAAATGATGATTAATATTACATTTGTCAATAAATGAACCTGAAATGAATATTTAACAGGAAATAAAATGCGTCTAAACAAAAGAACCCTAATTGATAAATATGTTTGTGTGTGTGTGCGTATACTCTACCGATTTAATTTTCTACCGATATGTTTTGAGATGTTGACGTTGGCACTTGGAGGCTTTTTGTTTTTTTGTTTACTTTCTTAAAATGAAAATATATGCTTATGTATAGTGAGTATATTTTGTGTGTGTGTGTGTGTGTGTGTGTGTGTGTCTATGTGCATATTTACTTCTATATCCATTTTACTGGCTCTGAAGTGTGAAGATTATCTGTGTTGATGGCTTGTGCTTTGTTTCTGCAGGAGAATCACTGTCTGCGGATCAAGATTCTGGGCGACTGCTATTACTGCGTGTCAGGACTGCCCGAGGCCCGAGCCGACCACGCCCACTGCTGTGTGGAGATGGGCGTGGACATGATCGAAGCCATCTCGTGAGCTGCCACACACACACACACACACACACTCACAGATGTATGAAATCAGGGTCTCACTATTGACATATTACACCGCTTTCTCAGAAATGGGAACAAACTCTTTGTTTATGAGGCTTGTTTTCCTAATATAGAAATGCAATTTAACTCCTCAATGTTTCAAAATGGCGGAACAAAACAGATTAAAAAAAAAAACTAAAAGTCAGTCTCAGTCAAACTCAAATGTGCAAAAAGTGCAACTGCTAATTAACGTGATTTAGCTAATAAACACCATCCAGTACCTTCAGCATCCTACAGATGGCGATATCACCTCATCCACCCATGAAATTAGCCGTAGGTTGAAAAAGATGGCGACTTGTTTCACACAATCACAATGTATCGAATGACTGTAAATGTCCATTCAAATGTAGTGGAGTAAAGAGTACAGATACTCAATCACAAATGTGGTCAAGTAGAGAGTAAAAGTTGCTTATATTTTAAGTACAAAGAAGCCATAAAATACTTAAGTAAAATGGAACAGTTAGTTTACTCAAGTACTTTACACCACTGTAAAAACCTAGTATAAAAATGTGAGTGTTGCACTGCTTTATGTTACAGATCTCTCACCGACATAGAGATGTATGTTAATGTCACTAATTATTTGTTTTCAAAGGACATCTTATTGACAAATTTGTATTAGATAAAGCTTGATACACTTTCTGATAAGACGGACAGATAAGCAGCTTTTAATCCTATAGTTAGTGTGTATTAGTTTGCGTAAATGTATTTACAGTACAGATAAGTCTTGTATTGATATCTGAAGTGTGGAGACATTGATGAAGGTCGTCTCTCTGTGAGCGGAGTGCTGTCCTCTGGGTGTCCACCAGCCTGACGTCTCTGAACACCAGACACTGGCTTTCTGCTCGGATGAGCGTGTGTGTGTGTGTGTGTGTGTGTCCAAACACACTCGCTGCCCCGTCACAGGAAGAGAGCGCTTTTCCACACACTGGCCTGTCGCCCTCGATGTTCAGAGCGGCTTGATGGCTTGTTTTCTGTGTGGTGTCAGGTTCACAATGTGCCGTGAATAAAAGAGGAAAAAAAAAAAACGTTTTGCTGGTGTCGCCTGGGGACATTTTCACATTGTTTATCGATGAATGGAATAAAATTAATGCAGTAATAAATTTGCGCTAATTGCAAAGAATTAATTATAGTTGTAGAATAAAGTTTTGTTGCAAGACTTCTTGTTGGGGTGGATCTTTTAAATGTGCGGAAATTTTCAGAATTCCTTGTTTTCTTGAATCCTTGAATCTTCCTCACACATTTTTTAATCCCGACTGTCATTTGAAGGAAATCATTTGCAGAAGTTCAAATATGGTTGAATATAAATTTGATAATGTTATATTTATATAATAATGCAAATTTTCCCCTAGTAAATCAAGAAACATTTTTTGAAACAAAATATATAGAAATAAATATTTTCCTTTTTTCGAGATTTTTCGAGTTAGATTTTAAGAGGTTGTTTTGAAGTTCAAGTCCAAGTTCTGAGAATTTGTAGGGAGCTTTTCACAGTTCTAACTGTCCAAGTTTTGGAAACTTTTATTTTGAAAATTCTATCTCTTGCTGCAGGTTGGTGAGGGAGGTCACAGGGGTCAACGTCAACATGCGTGTTGGCATCCACAGCGGCCGAGTTCACTGCGGGGTTCTGGGATTACGGAAGTGGCAGTTTGATGTCTGGTCCAACGATGTCACCTTGGCCAATCACATGGAGGCCGGGGGCAAAGCTGGGTGGGTTTCAAAATTATTCCCCCCATGCAAAAACAAGAATGATGTCATGGTGATGTCATCACATCTGGCTGGTTTGTCATCTCAGACGCATCCACATCACAAAAGCCACCCTGAACTACCTGAACGGGGATTATGACGTGGAGCCCGGCTTCGGTGGAGAGAGAAACGTGTACCTGAAGAAGCACAACATTGAAACCTACCTCATAGTGGGATGCAGTCAGAAGCGGGTAAGCGCTGGGATTTTATTTTACCAGGGGTCCGGGAAGAAAATATTGCAGAGAGCCCAACCAAAAGACTGATCTCAAATAAATAATTATATTAATAATTGTTTGCAGATTATGATACGTCCTCACAAAACACAACAAATAGCAATGAATATATTTCTGTTTTTTTCATTTGGGATGATTTGAATTCTTTTTCATAGCAACAAGGATGGCTGAAATGTGATTTGTTAAATACTTTAATAAAAAAAAAAAAAATCTTGTCTTTCTGCATAAACCATATGCATTTAATTACAATGAAATTCAATTGAAATTTAAATTAAAATACGTATAATGTATTGTCCCACAGTGAGAAATTGCGTCTTACAACAGCAGAAAGAATATATAGAAATATGTATATATAGAAAATTATAAGAATATATGTAAAAAAATGTAAATACCCAAAATAACACAACCATAAAAAAACGTAGTATTGTGGTGACCATATCAGATTGTGGAGTCTGATAGCAGAAGGTAGGACAGATCTACGATATCTGGTGGATCAATTCATACTGGAACAATTGGAATTAATGATCCAAAAGGAATATTAATTGGATCAATAATCAACATTAATTCATTAAGTCTTCAGGGAAAAGACAAAAATTGAAGTCCAGATATGTCCAGGCCTTCAGAGAAAGCTTTGAAGGCCCTGTCGGTCCGACACTGCTTTTATCAAGCAATTTTTGATGCGTATATTTTATTATGCCATTTTTGATGCGTATATTTTATTATGCCATTTTTGATGCGTATATTTTATTATGCCATTTTTGGTGCGTGTATTCTTTTTTAAATCAAAGGTCCGCATTTGGCCCCGTGGCCCGACAAGATCTAATTTTTTCTTTAAAAGTGTATATTTCTTTTCAAGACACTGTTTTTGTGTTTGTCTTGACAGAAAGAAGAAAAGGCCATGATAGCGAAGATGAACCGGCAGCGCACCAACTCGGTCACGCACAACAGCACACACTGGACCGACCGGCCCTTCTACAACCACCTGGCTCGAAACCAGGTCTCCAAAGAGATGAAGAGGATGGTGAGGAAGAGTCTGGAATCTCGTCTGTGAATGAAATGACTAAAAGCTCTTTATTGGGGGGATTAGACCTTAATACGGGAAAGAGTCTCCGGCGCTCTTCTGAGGCTCCGACACTTTCTCTCGGTTTGTCGCCTTCCGCACCTCCAGAGCCGGTGGGAGCGGCGTGTAATTAGATAAAGCGGATTTACACACACACACACACCGTCCTGAGGGTTTAATCAGGTAGAGTGGAACCTTAGTTAGTTTCTTTATCGGAGTCGTCCTCGCTCACCTCTTCCTCTTCCTCTCGCTAATGAAGAACAGTGAAACACAGCACCATCCCCTTTCACAACTAAACAACAACTGAGCGAGCGAGTGTGTGTGTGTGTGTGTGTGTGTGAGAGAGAGAGAGAGAGAGAGAGAATCTTTCTGTGTGTGTAAGTGTGTGCTTGTGAAAGAGAAAGAGTGTGTGTTTTTCTATATGTATGTCTGTGTAAATGTGTGCTAGTGAGAGAGAGCGACTGTGTGTGTGTGTCTGTGTGTGTGTGTGTGTGTGTGTGTGAGAGAGTTTTCCTGTCTGTCTGCATGTGTGAGATTGTGTGTGTTGTAGCGAGTGTGTGTGTGTGTGTCTTCTTGTCTCCCTGTGTTTGTGTAAGTGAGTGTCTTCCACTTTGTGTATGAGTGATGATATCTTCCTGTGTACGTGTTTTCCGTACGTGTGTTTGTGTGTGAGTTTTGTCCTGTGTGTGTGTGACAGTGTTGCCCTGTCCGTCTGTCTCTGTGAGTGGAAGTGTGTGTGTGTGTGTGTGTGTAAGAGAGAGTGTCGTCTTGTCAGTCTGTCTATGTGATTGAACAAATGTGTGTGTGTGTGTGTGTGTGTGTGGGAGAGCGTCTTCCGGTCTATGTGTGGGAGTGTGTGTATGAGTGAGAGTGATTTCCTGTCTGTCGGTGTGTGTGTGTGTGTGTGTGTGTGTGTGTGTGTGTGTGTGTGTGTGAATGATTCACACATTTCAGAATCATACAGACTTTTCTGGAACAATCTTGGCGACTGTTGCGGTTCTCACACACACACACACACACACACACACACACACACACACACACACACACTGACCGCAGGCAGATGGATGAGGAATAAGTGTCACTCTACATTCACTCCTCCGTCTGTCTGGCTTCTCACAGTGGAAATATCCCAAATATTGTATTAGTCTTGGACAACAAACACAAAAACACATCTTTCTTTCTGTCTATCAGTCTCTGCTCTTGAACGTTTGCCTTCTGCTTACTCCTCTTCTCCACTAGGAGTCGCTGTTGTATTATAAATTCATTTGACTTGATCGAAAGTGTCATTCCACAACGATTAAACAAAATGTCTTTTTGTCATTTATTTTTTGCAGGGATTTGAAGATCCCAAAGACAAGTGAGTATTTAGTGCATACATTTTCACAATATTTTTTTTTTTAAATTACACATACTCATCATACTAATAATGTTTTTTTTTTACCTTAACCCTATAAATGTGATATTTTTAAAAAACAATTTTTATTATCAATATACATTTATATATTTACATTATAATAATTTTTGTTATTTTGAGACCATGTTTCAGTTCAGAATTTTGCAAAATAAAAGACAAAAGACAAAAAAAACACGTATTTTTTTTTAATTGAAACAGCAGTTTTGTTTAAAAACCAGATACAGTACATGTACAGGGTGACCTCATCTGGTTATTAAATGCAATTGCTGCCTTGAACGTTTTGCTTTCTTTGGCAATTGGTGAATTTTGGTGTCATCTGGTGATTTTGTTGTCAGAAACACACAAGAGAACCTGAATCCCGAGGACGAGGTGGACGAGTTTCTTGGCCGTGCCATTGACGCCCGAAGCATCGACCGTTTGCGCTCCGAGCACGTGAAGAAGTTTCTGCTGACCTTCCGTGAACCCGACCTGGAGAAAAAGGTGCCGCTTTCCTCGCTCCGTTAGATTTTCCCGTGATTTATGTTTGTCTAAATCCAACATGTTCAAATTAGGCTTAACTAAACTTAAACTAAAGCATTTACTCTCTTATAAGTCGACCCCCAACCCCACTTCCACTGTGAGGTATTGGAAAAGATTGTGGTATTCTGTTTAGACTCGCTTATAAGACGAGGATAGAAATGAGAGAAAAGTGAAAAAATACAAGTGAGTAGAAAGACAATTTTGGATTTCATATATAGTCGACTCTGGTTATTTGGGGCGCATCGGGACACTAAGACGTTGCCAATTTTCTTTTTTACTTTATTAACACTTTATTACTTTAGAAAAGTAAAATACTTTATTTTCTTTCTCATTCCCTGAATGCACCGTTTCTATAAGATTGATTTAATTCACATAATAAATGTTAATTTAAATACCGCGCTTGTGTCTCTGTTTATTTTTCATCTGCAACATCCGAGTAAAAAATTTATTTTTTGGTTGACTGCGCCTAAAGGTCGTGCCCCATACTTTGAGCCTGAAATTTTAATGAAAAATCATCGACTTCTACTAGAGTAAATGTTATTGTAAAAGTATTCGTCAATTCTTAGAAAGAAAATGCAATAGAGGTTGAATATGAGATGCGGTTGTGGACAAAAGGGTCTCGTAACTTGTGCAGAAATATGAACCGTTTGTAAAAAGATATCTTTTTTTTTTTTTTTTTTTTGGATTTTGTTAATTTGTTGATTTAATTTACAGCACTACTGTGTGCTATGATGTCTCACTGGATAAAAATTCCTGGATTTTTTAAAAGGCTGTTAATCACTTTATGACATTTTTAAAACCAATATATTCAGTTTATAACATAAAAACTCTCTGCTGTGCGTATTTGGTTCCTCTCGCTTCTGACTTTTGACAGCTTTTGTCCACATCCTCGCCTCATAGTCTTGGTAGTGGTTCCAATTTGTAGAATTTATCACAAGTAAAGTAATAATAATGTCAATAAAGTAGTGTTTTCTCTGCTCCTGCAGTATTCCAAGCTAGTGGACACCAGGTTCGGCGCGTACGTCGCCTGCGCTTCTCTCGTCTTTTTGTTCATCTGCTTTATTCAGATCATCATGGTTCCACAGTAAGTTCCACACCATGGTGATGACATGTATTATTTGTGGCTCTCCACTATGATGTAAATGCAAGTGTGTGTGTGTGTTTTGGGGAAACTGAACCTGAAGGCTCACGTGTTGTTGAGAGACTTTTTCTTCCTGTTCTGTTCTGCAGCTCGGGGCTGATGGTCAGCTTTTTTATCTTCTGTCTGCTTCTCCTGATGGCCGTCATGTTCATCTCAGTCATTTACTCGTGTTATGGGGTAAGTTCAATAATCTGCTTAATCGGGACATGACCATTTTGACCAATTAAAGCATCTGTTAAAGTGATAAATGGTCGCGTCCCAATGTGGCCCGATTAAGCTGAGACAATTGTATTAGGTAAATTATTTACATCAATACATTGTTATAGAAAACTTAAATACAGATATGATTAAAACATCAAAAATAGAATAAGCAATAATAACAAAACAATAATGAATACATATTTAAAACATCTTTTTTTAAATCTTATAATATTAAATAAACAAATATTAAGAATGAATACATTCTGAAAAGGAATTAATGAGCAGTTATTAAAAAAAAACAACCCAAAAACAAAACAAGAACTGGTTTCTGAATCTATATTCATACTGTACTTGTATTTAATTTTGATTTTGAGACCTTTTAGAAGTCGAGATGCATTTTGATCAGATTTTGAGATACATTTTGAAATGTAACATTCCCTTTCACAAGCTACTAAACGTCACATCCTTCGCCAGTTCCAGTGAAGACTTTTATTGAGAGTTGTGAAGGACGTGAAACCATCTGAAATATCAGATTAAGAGCCTGTTTTTCCTCTGTTGACAGTTTTTCCCCGTAGCTCTGCAAACTTTGTCTAAAAGGATCGTTCAGTCCCGACTCCACAGCACCCTGGTGGGGGTTTTCACCATCGTCCTGGTCTTTCTGTCAGCCTTTATTAACATTGTGAGTTCTTTACACTTCATTCTCAGAATCAGAAGCAAAAACTTTATTGGCCAAGTTGCGAATTACCACAAGGAATTGAGTTTGGTCTGATTTCCCTCTTTTACATATATTAACATAAATATATAAATATAAAGAAAAAAAAACTCTTGTGGTAAAATGTATTATGGTAATTTTGATTTACGCAGATCAAAATATGTTGTTTAGAGTTCTATAATCCGTCACCTTTTCTTACTATTGATTTTTTTTTTTTTGCGATTTAAAGAGTTATTCAGATTTTATTCAGATATTGCAATTGTTTTTTGCCTTTTTGCTGGAGACTGTTAATGTTGGAACAACCTACTTTTTTTACGCTTTCATTTAAAATTAATTGTACAAAATGGATACACTAAGATTTTCATTAATAGTTAAACTCATAAGGGTGTGTAACAAAAGTATCATATAATGTTGCATTTCTATATAGTGTGAACGTAAAATGTAAAAATTAAATGTTTAACAAAGAAGTCATAATGAAATGTTTGACTAAGAAACAATGTAGTCATGTAATATAAAGAAGACAATTCATGGCTTAAAAGAAAATGCGTAGCTATTACACACATATTATTCAGATATTGCATTTGTTTTTGTCTTTTTGCTGGAGACTGTTTATGTTGGAACAACCAACCTTTTTGGTACCTTTTTCGTTTAAAAATTAATGTATGAAATAGATACAAATTAAGATTTTCTTTAAATTTAGTAAGTAGTTGTAACAAAAGCATCATATACTGTACAGTAATATGTTGCATTTCATTGTACTTTGTAAGTAAAATGTAATAATGAAGTGCATGACAAAGAAACAATGTAATCAAGTAATATTCAACGTTACAGTAAAATATAATCTTCGACAATCAAATAATCCGAGTTCAGATGGGAACATCTGTTCTCCACATCTGTATTTTGTGGTCACGCCTTGTTTTCCTCTGTCACCTCGGCACAGTTCACCTGCAGCACGGACGACCTGAAGATGTGCGTAGGTCAGGAGTTTAACATCAGCCCCAGCGATGTGAATGCTTGTCATGTTCACAACTCTTCCTTCAACTACTCTCTCTGGTCTCAGGACAGTCTGTGCAGAAGCCCCTCGCCCGCCTGCAATTTCCCCGAGGTTTGAAGCCTTTTCAGCCGGGTTCACTGAGACGGCCACTATACATGTTTTATGAACAGCACTTTCTGCCACTTGGCATTTTGGATAGTTATAAAGTTCACATTTTGAGATAAAAAAGTAGCGACTTTGGTTTTATAATGCACTATTATGAAATTTAAAGTCTCATTTTTCATTTTATAGAAAAAGTCTGAGATTCTGGCTTCATACTGCATAATTGTGAAATGTAAAGGCTCAATTTTTGTTTTATAATTTGCAATTGCGAGATCAAATTCATGATAAAAAAAAGTAGTGATTTTGGCTTTATAATGCATAATTATGAAATATAAAGTCTAGTTTTTCATTTTATAGTAAAATTTTGAGATAATAAGTAACGATTTTGGCTTTATAATGCGCAATTATAAAATGTAAAGTCTCATTTTTTGTTTTATAGTTTGCGATTGCGAGATCAAATCAATTGAAAAGTCGAACAAAAAAAATTGCAAAGTGACTTTGACTCCCAAAACCGGAGATAAAAGGTCTCAATTCTGAACGCCAAGTCACGTTTCTGACGAAAGATCACGTTCCTGAATTTCAAACTTTAAATTGCGATAAAACGTAAATGTGAATTTGGAGATATGCTGAATTTTCAAAACAAAAGGTGCAATTCAGACTTTATATCTTGACTTTAGAAGAAAAAGATATTCTGATTTGCAAGGAAAAATCGTTTTTGACGGTCAGTTCTGAAAAATAAAATCACACTTCTCAATTTACAATTTCCAAGAGAGATTAAAAATGTAAACTCCGGGAATAAAAAAAAAAGTTGCATTTTTTTTTTAATAAGTGTCAGAAATGAGTCATGAGTCATGAGTCAGTGTTGTGTTGTTTTTGTTGGTCAGAAGGTCACGACCCCTCTGAATCCCTCTCTTTCTCCCGCAGTACTTCTCCTCCTGTGTGCTGCTCAGTTTACTGGCCTGCTCAGTCTTTCTACAGGTCAGTAGTATTGGGAAACTCTTCCTCATGCTCTTCATCCAAATCCTGTACATGCTCATCATGGAGGTTCCTGAGGTCAGCCTGTTCGACAATGTGGACTTACTGGTCATGGCCAACGCTGTGTGAGTACTCTCTCTGTCTTAAAGGAGCCGTCTCACTATTTTTCAAACCGGGTCATTTCAGTTGACTTTAGTTCCATTGGAAATTCTATTTTAATTGGCGTTTCAATTGAAGTCGAGTACAAAAAAGTACAGTATGTCAGAAAACCTGGATTTGTATTTTGTATTGTATGATATGCAATAATTTGTGGACTATTATATTTTGAATAAAATGGAAACAAAACATTTATTGAACATATATGTAGTGTTGTATGTAATAAAACATTTAAAATAATTAGCTTTTTAAGTTTTCCGTTGGTTTGTGAATATAGTAATTATGCAATGTACTCATTAATAATTGTAATTTTTTCTTCTCTTTTTTTCAGTGAGTCTATAAATGGAACAAGGTGAGAATAATGTATTGTTTTTAAAATTGTCAGAAAATTTTAAATGAATTTTTTTTCCATTGCTAATGCTATTATAAATACTATAAATTCAATTAGATAGTATAATATTTCCCTAAAATCAAATTTTTTGCTTTTAGTCTTATAAATAAAATTAATGAAATGCATAATATGTAAAAATATATACGTATATACACATTTATACATATACACATATATACATATAGAGAAATTTAGTATTTTTGGTATCATTCTCTATCACAGTTGCGATCTGTTTACGTTTTTGGCAGGAGAAATCATTGTTTTTTTTTAACTATGTTTAATTAAAGTAACGTTATTTAGCGCCACCACATGGCGGTAATAAACACATCTAGTTTTGTTCTACAACAAGGTTTATTAATAAATTGATGGGACATTATAAATAGCATCATCACGTGGCAACACGAGATTCTCCACTTACTCTTCACTAGGTCTTATTTCCAGGGAGAACATTTTTTCAAACACGCACAGTAATTGAATTTTTTTTATTTTTTAATTTTAATTTATACTTTAATTATATTATTTTTTATACGTTAATTTATATGCATTAAATAGTTGAATATTGGAAGGTGCTATACTGCTCATCTGATGCTCAGTGTTCTTCTCTGCAGCTGCGTGATGGACACACGTGTTCCTCTTAAGATCATGACTCCAGTGGTCATCACGGTCTTTGTCCTGGCGCTGTATCTTCATGCACAGCAGGTGGAGTCCACCGCCAGACTCGACTTCCTCTGGAAGCTACAGGTATGCTAATTCATGGTAGGGCGTATCCTAATTATACCACAGCTCATGAATATTTAATTAGGCATTTGCGTGAAAACGGTCATGCACCTTGTACTGTATATACAGTCAGTTCTGTATGAAACATCACACAGGTGTTAATTTAGTTAGAAGGCAAGAATTTCAAATATCGTATTTACGCAAATATAAGCACCCCCCTGATTTTTCAAGTACAAAATAAAAATTCCAAAAAAAAAGAAAAATTATTTTTTGTTTTTTTTTAAATACATTTCTGGTTCATTTACCTTAACATTCTTCCAAACGTACTATTTTTTATTTATTTAACAAGCCTAACTTGTGACTCATATAATTTAAATATCGTTTTACTTGAATGATAGATGACAAAAAGTCGATTCTAGTGGTCAGAACATCATTTCCCAAGAGTCTTTTGGCCCGTCGAGCTCTCGGTTTATTTGACGCTGTGTGAAGAGAATCGAAGCGAAGGATTATTATCCCGTTTAGCAGACCCAGCGTTTTATATTGTGTCCGTTCCTTGGAGTTTTTTCCTTGGATATTTTTTTGCTCGTGTTCTTCATTTCTGACTGTTTTGACTCTTTCTGCGATGACACATGTAATAATAATATAATAATGAGTATTTGTAAGGCGCTTTTCACAGTTTTAACTGTCTCAAAGCGCACATGTAAATATATTTTGCACCACATGTGCACCACTGCATAAAGTATTTCCGTATTTATTTGTGATTGCGGACTTGAAATACTTCAACTTGAAAAAAATTAGCGCGCATATTTGAAATCGGCGATTATAAGCACCCCCCAAGTTTTTTGTTTGCTTCGAACATTCGAAAATAATTCGGTAATTCAGTTGCAATGAAAATAATAATAATTTCTCGAAAATACGGTAATACAGTTGCAATGTCATATCGCAATATTTTCCTAAAAATGGCATAAAAAACAGTTTTCAGACTTTATATATTCAGTAGAGTGTATTTGATTAATTTGTTCATTTAATCTTCCTGTGTTTGTGTAAGGCGACAGAGGAGAAGGAGGAGATGGAAGAGCTGCAGGCCTACAATCGCCGCCTCCTCCACAACATCCTGCCCAAAGACGTGGCGGCGCACTTCCTGGCGCGGGAGCGGAGGAACGACGAGCTGTACTATCAGTCCTGCGAGTGCGTGGCCGTCATGTTCGCCTCCATCAGTAACTTCTCAGAGTTCTACGTGGAGCTGGAGGCCAACAACGAAGGTGTGGAGTGTTTGCGGCTGCTCAACGAGATCATCGCAGACTTCGATGAGGTGAAGAGATGTATATTTATGGTTTTATTTTTAAACGTATTTAGGTAGGGGCCACTCCATTAGGCTGCCCACTGCTCCGGGTTTGTTCCGATGGGTTAAATGCATAGAAAACTGTCTCCATTGGGTGAATAATAAAGTTTAAATTACAAATATCAATCATACGTATATGCATATACATGTTATAATATATTCTTATTCAAATAAAATAAAATTTTAACTACAATTTTTAACTAGATATTGCTTTTCTACATTTTTGCAAGATTAGTATATGTTCTGTTTTGTATGTAATTTAAATTTCGCATTTAGTTAGTAATTATTTACATTCAAAAGTAAATTTAGATGCGTATATTTAAGATCATAATCTATTATTAAATTTACTTGTTTAAAAATTAGTTTCTAAAATTTTACTAATTATTAGTCACTATTAGTCAAATTAAAATTGTTGCATTTTTTTTAAGTCACGTTTTATCCTTACATTTACTATTAAATTACATTTTTTTATTTTTTATTAATTTGTGAGTCATTGTTATTCAGTTTAAAATACATTAATTTATTTTTGCTATATTAACTATATTATTATTTAAATTATCAACACAATATTAAATGCTAAGCATGAAACATAAATGCATAGGATTTCAAATTGTTTTACTTTGGTACGCATTAGGTTTTGTACTGTATGTAAAAGGGTTAATAATTCTTTTTAATATAGTTAAAAAATATTTTATATAGAGTCCGTTTTGTGAAGAATCGTCAGTCCACAAATTTTCCAATGCTGTAATGCCAACAACTTAACTTTTTTTTATAAATAATTCATCGCCAACGCTCTGTGTGAACGTCCCACCAGATCATCAGTGAGGATCAGTTCCGTCAGCTGGAGAAGATCAAGACCATCGGCAGCACCTACATGGCGGCGTCGGGCCTGAACGACTCCACCTATGATAAGGCGGGACGCTCGCACATCCGCGCGCTGGCCGACTACGCCATGCGCCTCATGGACCAGATGAAGTACATCAACGAGCACTCCTTCAACAACTTCAAGATGAAGATCGGTGAGGACTTGAGCGCTGTTCTTGTGGACAGTATGTGTGTGAAGCACATCGGTTAGGGAATTGGCTCAAGACTGCCCACTGCTCCGGGTTTGTGAGGGTAACTTCACAGGATGGTTAAATTCAGAGCACAATTCTGATACCAACCCTAACTAACCACCCAACTACCTACACTTACCCACCGATCCAAACATCCACCCACCCAACTTACTTACCCAGCAGCCATCTACCTACCTTGCCCACCCACCGACCCAAACAAACTACCCACCAATCTAAACATCCACCCAACCACCCGACTTACTTACCTACCCACACACCCAACCAACCACCTATATCTATCTACCTACCTACCTACCTTTACCCACCCAAACCACCAACCGATCCAAACATTCACCCATCCACTTTACTGACCTAACCACCCACCCACCTATCTATCAACCTACCTACCCTTACTCGCCAAACAAACCACCAACCGATCCAAATCTTCACCCACCTAACTTGCTTACCTACCTACCCACTCACCCACCCATTTACCCTACCTACCTACCCTTGCCCACCCAATGACCCAAACAAAACATGCACAAACCCACCTACCTACCTACCTACTCACTCACCCAACCAATTACTAACCTACACTTGCCCACCCAACGACCCAAACAAACCACCAACCGATCCAAACATCCAACCACCTACCAGCCACCTACCTACCAACCTACCTACCTTGCCCACTCACTGACCCAAACAAACCATCCACCAAT
The DNA here is from genome assembly GCA_017309775.1 of Paedocypris sp. Pulau Singkep. Taxonomy (NCBI): domain Eukaryota; kingdom Metazoa; phylum Chordata; class Actinopteri; order Cypriniformes; genus Paedocypris; species Paedocypris sp. Pulau Singkep. Next base: position 5,299,582 of record MU204278.1, on the reverse strand, counting down.
CCAAACATCCACTGACCCGACTTACTTACCTACCCAAATACCAACCCACCTACCTATCTACCTACCAACCTCTACCCACCCACCGATCCAAACATCCACCCACCATCACGACTTACCTTACCTACCCACTACCACTTTTGTACCTACACTACCCAACCCACCCACCTTCCTCGTCTACAATGAAACACATTTGTATTTGAAAATGTATATTTACAACTTTGTGTAATAAAATGTGACTGCCCTGTAGGTCTCAACATCGGCCCGGTTGTGGCTGGCGTCATCGGGGCCCGTAAACCGCAATATGATATATGGGGGAATACTGTGAACGTAGCCAGTCGCATGGACAGCACCGGGGTTCCTGAGCGAATACAGGTGAGATGCAAACACACTACATCAGAGAATGACAACCACCAATATTATTAGGTTCTTTTCATGTTGTTATTTTTTTGAGACTAGAGGCAGTCTGAACTAGGGACCAATTAGTTAACATCCAGCGTCTGATATTTAAGGAATCCGATTGGTGCCAAAAGTATCAAACGCAAATTTCTAAGAAACGAACAAAAATGCTTCACATCTTTAGAATCTTTTTTTTTTTTTTTAAGTACTTTTGTTTGTACTTCTGGCACTAGCTTCGTGTGGGGGCTGGTCTTACTCTGATTGGCTGGTGAGAATGTGATTGGCAGCTGCTTAACCAGAAAGTTTTTTTGCTCACAAAAAAATATTGCTCATTAAGCAAGACCGTTTATTTAAAAAATAATTTTTGCTGGTAAAACGCAATAATTATGAATCATAATTAGCTGTTTGTAAAACCAAACTAATTTAGCAAAAATTGTATGCTTGTTTTTTTCTATACATTTTTATTTACAACCATTGTAAATTACATTTACTTAGAAACTTAAATGGCTTCAATTGTAAAACCATTAAAACGTTTACCATGGTTTGCTTGTAAACTAAAAAGAAACTAATTTTTTGTTAAAAATGTTTTATTAAAAAAAAAAAACTTAACATATTTGATTAATTTCTAAGAACTTGTAACTAAGTTTTTGAAAATGTATATCAATCAGACATCTAAGATCAGATGCTCGTAAACCAAAACAAAACATGTTAACAAACCAAAATGCATGTAAACCATTAATATGTTTGTTCATAAACGTAACCTGAGAGAGTTGAATCTGTAATCTGACACGTCTCCATCTTAATCCAGGTGACCAACGACCTCTGTCAGGTCCTGGGATCCTATAACTACACACTGGAGTGCCGAGGGGTCGTCAAGGTCAAGGGCAAAGGAGAAATGATCACCTACTTCCTGAACGCAGGACCAAGCAGCAGTTAACGTCCAGCCTGTGATGTTCAGAACCTTTGCCAGTGGGCGTGGCCAGGCTGTTGACGGACATCCTTCCGGACCTATTAAAATGAGAACTGGCAGCCTTCGCTCATAGAAACTGAAGAGTAACTGACGGTGGCCTTTGCCTCCTTTATTTAAGTATGGAACTGCTCAGCAAGACAGATTCTCCTCAGAGACCAAAGAAACCAAGGAATCTCAAGGCATACAAACCAGTTAGAAGAGGCGAACTCGGAACTCGCTTTGGCTCTCTCAGGCGAAAAGGACAAAACAAGATGGCCGACGGGTCAACGAGCCGTGTTTTACGTCAACACGATTCCTCTGTGTGTGTAAAGAGTTGTTCTGAGCTTAACACAGGTTTCACAATCTTGGGAACGAAGGCCGTGGCAAGACAAGCAGCTACTTCAAACCCCGAGCGGTTTCCGGAAGGTTTCCACTGTGGTTGTTACTGGTAAAGGAGCTTGTGCTGATGGTTTTGCCTCCGACTGCGTGTGAGGGGAAACGTTCTCACTGCTGGTGACCGTTTTTATTTAGTACAGTAGCCTCCTGCTTAGATTGAACTGGCAGTACTTGAAGAGGGTGGGTAGCTACCTGAGGCGTGTACTTAAATGGTAGTTAAGTATCCACCCCCATAAGTAGGAGGAGGTGTGTACTTAACTGGGATGTGAACTTAAGGGGGGGTGCAGACTTAACTGGGATGTGAACTTCAGGGGGTGCAGACTTAACTGAGAGGTTAACTTAAGGGGGGTGCAGACTTAACTGGGATGTGAACTTAAGGGGGGGG
>MU204278.1:5261794-5297356 GCA_017309775.1 Paedocypris sp. Pulau Singkep | reverse complement strand
AACTTAAGGGGGGTGCAGACTTATCAGGGATGTGAACTTAAAAGGGGGTGCAGACTTAACTGGGATGTGAACTTAAAAGGGGGTGCAGACTTAACTGGGATGTGAACATAAGGAGGGGGGTACAGACTTAACTGGGATGTGAACTTAAGGGGGGTGCAGACTTAACTGGGATGTGAACTTAAGGGGGGTGCAGACTTAACTGGGATGTGAACTTAAGGGGGGTGCAGACATAACTGGGACGTGAATTTTAAGGGGGTGTGTACTTAAGTGAGAGGCTACTGTACTGTGATTCAACTGACAGGAAGTAGACTGGGAACAATCAGGAACCGGCGGTGAAGGCGTCACCAGACTGCGACGATTTTGCACCAAATACACAGAAATATATAACAAGGAACTGCAGAGACACTCCTGTCGTCACCTCAATAGCCAATTGTGTTTTCTATTTTTAGCTTTTTATATTTCAGATCATGAAGCCAAACGGTCAGAGGTATTTTAAAAAGACTAAGTATTTTATACGACGAAGCCCGGCGCTGCTTTGTAAACGTCTTGAAACGACAGCCACTGGTTTTGACCGGGTCCGGATTTGTCGCCATGGAAGCGGAAGTTTGTCCGTCTCTACAGCGCAGTGATGGCTAGTAATGGATTCGCTGGAGGTGAAATGGAAAGCAGGAAGCTTCAAGCTCGGCGAACACGGCCAACATTGATTTTGCGTGTTGTGGTTCTCGCTCCTGGTAGACGTTGGAACACTCTGGGCGTGGAGTTTGTTTATTTCAAATCACTTTTGCACTGCGGACCCACCAGCTTCTTTCCCCGTCACAGCTCGGCCTGATGGTACGACCCGATGAATGTCCGTTTTCTCCGACGAGGCCTTTGTACGTAGAAACTCGACTTGTATACTTCATCAAGTGGATATATTTATATTTTTAATGTTTGCTTTAAATCTTCAGTGAGTTCAGATAGGATCGAAATGCAATGTGACGGCTCAATAAGTAATAAATGCCTTCCCACTCCTGTCTCGTGTCGTTATACTGTAATTACTTCTATTAAGTACTTGAAACACGCACCTTTAGGTTCAACTTCCTAACCATTAGGCCACTATGATGAAGGTTTCTTTATAACAAAGTTTTTGAAGTGGGATCTACGTTAGTTTTTATTCTCTTGTACTGTTGCATTAACCCATGTAAGTCATAATAAGCCTATCAACAAAAAAATATTTTTCGGTAAAAAAATAAACAAGTGGTGTTGGAGTGCGTGCTACTGACAAAGGGTTTCAAAATGTATACTTCCTCTTAATTACTATGCCGTAATATAATAATAAAATACTACTTTTTTATTGTAAATAAGCAAGACATGATGACTTTAAGAACATTAGATATTCCGATAAACAAACACCATAAATCTAATAAGACAGCAACTGGAATGCAACAGAGAAGAATAAAAAGCAAACTGCGTTATTTGTTAAAAACAATAAATAAATCTAGATTTACGATAGCCACCCAGCATAATGGCTTTGCGTTGGTCTGAGACTGAGAAAAGCGCTATATAAATAAACTTAAACTTTATATATATAAAAACAAAAAGACACACACTTGTGAAAACTATTAATCATGTGTGTGTATTTACATAAAATTGTTGCAACAATTATACGTCTGTATGCCGACGCTTTCTACAGAACTAGGATAGTAAAAAATGTAACAAAAAAAATTTAATTTTAAAACATGGATAGTCCTACACATCGACAATTTGACTGGATATTAAACCAGACATCGGCCCCTGGTGAGTTTTTTTTTAAACAAATTTTTACTACAAAAAAGAAAAAAAAAACTCACCAGGAGACGCATTCTGGTTAAATATCCAGTCAAATCGTTGTTTCAATAACTGTCCAGCAGGTGGCAGAAATGAGCCGTCATTCGGGAATTTTCTCCTGTTATGATTTTCTACTGGCGCACGTGAAAACACACACACACACACACACACACACACACACACACACAAACACACACGTATTTATATACAGTACATTATCATTTTAAATAATTTTCAGAATGAATTTTTGCCACAACATAAAATGCCATTCACAAAGAATCTAAGCTGTACAGTTCTGAACCTTCTTACAACTTCATACAAATTAAAACCAAGCTTTACCTCGACAAACAGTCCCAGTCTGTTATTTGAAGTGACACTTGTGAAGCTGAAAGCGAACAACAGAAGCCCCACAGAAAGGTCGACTGGTCATCCGAGCGTGCCATAATTCACATAATTTACTAGCAAATGTGACCTTATTTAATGCTAAAAATGGCTGTGAAATGACTCTTTTGATGGCAGCTGAATTAAGCCTCCGTGCGTGTCTGATTCCATCAGTTTGAGCGAGGAAAAGCATTAAAGAAAGGCCACTGTCCTGAGGGCGAGAAGGTCTTTCCTCTGACATGAAAACAAAGCTTGATCTGCTCCTTAAAAAACAAAAACTACAGAAAATGAAAAAAAAAAAAAAAAAGGTTTAGTTTTAGGCCACTTCCTGAAAGTTTCAAGTAAATTAGTTTTACTTGTGAAAAGTATATTAAATGTCATTCAATGTTACAAAAATAACTTTAGTAACTATTTTTTTTTACGTCATTAAGAATTATAACTTTAACTTTTTTTCCCCTCAACGACAGACACAAAGTAACTTTTGCATGGGTTTTTTTTCCAGTGTGTCATCCACATGTAATTAGCGGATTGCATCCTGAAGGTGGCGTGACTCATTTAATTTATTCAGATTTTGGCTTTTGAAATTATTCTTGAAGTACAAAAGTGCATTTTCAGGAGAAGAAAAAAACATGCTTACTCTTAAAACAAACTATATTGTGTACAGTCACAAGCTTCACATTAAAATAGGTTTAAGGTGAAAACGCCCCCCCCACACCACACCACACACACACACACACACACCATAAATTGCAGAAATGTCTATAAATTGTACTGATTTTACACATTTTACTCCAGATTTAATGTTAAATAATGTGCTACTTACCCCTTGCAGTAGCTGTTAAAAAAGCCACTTACCTTGTTTACTTTTGGCATACATATAAAAATAACTTTTTTTAACTGAACGAGAATAGAATAAGGGCCACAAAAAATAAAGTAATATGCAGGGCAATCGGAACCAAATTCCCCATTAACCCACCGAGTGCAAATACGCCTGTCATTTTCTCACCTGGACCATTAGGCATTAGTCACGCTTCTATCGGCCAAATGACGTCCACTGCCTTCATCATCATCATCATCATCATCATCACTGCAGTACTCCACTCCTGTTCACAAAGCACTTTACACATAATTTTACTTTGCAGCAAAGCACTTTCAAAGTGTATTTAACGTTCCAAACTAGAGCCAACATTTTATCCAAATATTGGAATAAAATGTATTAAATATATTAAAGATAATACATATAATTATTTTAAAATATTGTTGCTAATTATAATTATAGGATTTTACATATATGCACACAATATAAAAATACAGACAATACAGAAACAGACATATAATATACAACAAATATTAAAATAAATAAAAATATAATAACAATTAATAACTACTGCACAGTAAGACACAACAGCAGTCTAATCTTCAATATTTTAATTAATGGTTGTTTAAGTGACGACCTTTTAGGGTTAAAGGTCAACATCCGTAACATCTTCTGAACACACACATGTTCTACTCCATGTAAAAAGCAAATCAATGACCATCTTTTGATTTTTGGAGCGACCTGCTTTTCCCCTGTCAATCATCTGCAGGAGTGTCGGATGATTGACAGCTCAAAACACGCCAGATCAGTGACGACGAAACAGGAATTAAACTCAACTCATTCATCAAGGCGAGTGAGTTCCTCTCACATTCAGTGTCGCGAATAAATCCCGGAGGTCACGTGACACGTCGGCTGGGAGAAGTCAAACGAGGCAATGGTGTGAACAGAATAAAACAGGAAGTACACGATTTAAGCTGCCGCACGGACATCTGCTCGGAAAAAAAACAACAAAAAAAGACAAACCAACGTGTAAAAAAAACCAACTTTAAAAACAATAACCCAACTATTCAAAGTCGGCTTAAAAACAAAAACAAGCCACATTCGCTCACTGACGACATTTTTCACTTAGGATGTGATGGGGGAAAAAAAACAATAGTTCCAATTTTGGAAGAACGAAAGATGTCGTAGGGACTAAAAACATCTATGAAAATATATTAATTTTGCCGTTCTCTCAAGCCGTGGATAAAAAAGCAGTAGGTGATGCTCAGACGTTGTAGTCCGGAGCTTTTCCCTGTGGCCTTCTGAGGTGGATCTGCAGGGTGATGAAGGCTCCCACCGTCACGTGGAACAGGATCTGCCACAGGTTACGCAGTTCGTGCAGGTACATGTTGCACAGGCAGATCAGAGCGAAGGCCAGGAACGACTTGACGTCCCTCCACACAGAGAAGTAGCCAAACAGGAAACACTACCACACAGAGGGGGAAAAACACAGCATTTATTCAATTCTATGAGAAGTTAGCAAAAAAAAGTTCATCAATAATCAATAACCTTTGATCTACCAAAAAAGATACCAATTCAATAAAATAGGAATTGTGCAAATTTGTGAATCAGAAAATAGGAGTATGAACTATACATATATTTTTTAACATTACAGAACCAGTATAACTGATGTCCCCTTGTCTCCCATTAGATTGTTTATTTGATTTTCCATAAATTAGCTCAATGCAAAATAAAAGTTTGGGCTTTAAAAAAAAAACTGTAAAAAAAAATAATTAGTAAAAAAAACGGTTTCTTTCTATTTATCTATCTATCTATCTATCTATCTATCTATCTATCTATCTATCTATCTATCTATCTATCTATCTATCTATCTATCCATCCATCCATCCATCCATCCGCCTATCTGTCTATCTATCTATCTATCTATCTATCTATCTATCTATCTATCTATCTATCTATCTATCTATCTATCTATCTATCTATCTATCTATCTATCTATCTATCTATCTGTCTATCTGTCTGTCTGTCTATCTGTCTGTCTGTCTATCTGTCTGTCTATCTGTCTATCTGTCTATCTATCTATCTATCTATCTATCTATATATCTATCTATCTATCTATCTATCTATAAGTTAGATAGTTATAATATAAACTATTATATAGTTATAATAGTACAAAAAAGTGAAGTGAAAATTGAAAAATTAATATTTGAGTTAAATCAATATATGTATGCGCTATATATAAAGAACAAAACAAAAAAAACAAACAAAAAAAATAAAAAAATATATAAATATACAATGTATACATATTTTTATTGGACATCTCCATAAGATATTATATGAAAAAAAATATCTAATAAATAAAAACATTTATTATCAAAATAATAAAAAATAATGAAATAAAAAATTATGTGTTATGTGCTGAAATACATCTAAAAATATTAAATAAAGCTAAAATAAAAAAATTGATATAGTTTGAAAGTCTTTCTTTAGTTTTTTTTCTGACACGCGACCGTTTTTATTTGCCAACTAGCCGTTAAAACGTCTGAACAACACGTCAGACCAGAAGTGGCCAGTGAAAACACCGAGCGTCAGGGTTCTCCTGCGGTCACTTACCTGATACAAACAGGCCGCTGTTCCCAGGAAAAACGCAATTACGCAGTTAAAGTCCTCGTCTTCGTTCTGCAGACGGAGCAGAAAAGCAGCAGAGACAGCGCGGAGTTAAACAGTCAACTAATTACAGCAGGAAGCTGAAACACGCGAGGAATTACTGAGCTGCCATCACTTATCACAAAGCCAAGCAAAACGGTTTACGGCCTGGAGAAGAAAAAAAAAAATCACGTTTAAATGCTGATGAATTATTCACGAGCGATCCGCCGGGTTTCACTCTCCACACTGACTCGTCCGAATCTTTGTTCAGAAGCGCTGATCAATAAAAGAAGAGTGTTGTAGGTTAGGAGACGGATTATCTGCACTATTACATGCATGGCAATTTCACCATGATATTGATGACGTGATCGATGAATATTAATGGTTCTGATCTTTGGAACGGCAAACTGTGACTGATCGGGTGGAATCGGAATCAATTGAACCAACTGTGTCATGCATCATTGTTTCCTTGTTTCATGATCACACAAGCTCTGAAAAAACATGCTGATAATAGGGTTCACTGTACACGTGTGTGTCCTGCTCCGTGATTGGCTGGCCACCAATCCAGAGTGTGTCCCCCAGAGTTTAACCTTGTAATTAAATAATTAAATAATTGTTTATTTATTTATTGTTTAAAAGATTGTTTCTTTTATCTAGTTGCAATTTCCCCACTGTAGGACAAAAACTTTCTTTCTTTCTATCCTTCCTGCCTTCCTTCTTTCCATCCTTCCTTCCTTCAATGTATATATTTGTTTAGTTTTTTTATTTCAGTCAATTCCAGTTTATTATTTAGGACCAGCCACAGATTCGGACCGGATCATACAAAATTCCAGTTTCTATTTTTTTTTTTCATTCCTGTTTAATTCAACCAAAAAACATAAAAGAGAACAAGAACGCAGAAATCACAAAGAACTGCGTGCATCATCAGAAGCCCAGCGTCATCTAACCGCGGCCATCTTCCGCATACGTGTTAATTACTGCGTTAATAACACGGCTTTACCGTGCCATCGAAAGAAAAATCATGAGAGTTACTAGTGATGAACATTGTTGCCGTTCCACCACCTAGTCGTTGTTTGTGAATGGCGTATGGAAATGACGTCTCTCTTTATTGTACTTTTATTTTTTATATTCCTCTTTATTGTATTTGTACTTTTATCTTTTTATTTTTATTATTATTTTATCTTGTATATTTATCCTGTATTTTTATCTTTTCTACTTCATTCAAATTTACATTTAAAGTGGTGTTATTGATTTATGGTTTGTTTGTTTGTTTATTGTGATGTGTGCTGTGCGCTATCGTCATGTTTCTTTATTTATTTAAATTAGTTTCTACTGATGTGACATGAAAGTTCTCCGCTGTGGGACGATTAAAGGCTTTCTCAATTCAATTCAATACAACTCAATTCAATTCAATTCAATTTTCTTTTCTCTATTTTTTGTTTTTTGTTGCTTTTATCCCTTATCATATTGTTTTGTACTGTTTCCCCACCACCACCACCACCATGTTTACATGCCGGACGATTGCAAAATACATTTCCCTTCACATTGTTGCAAAATGATTGAATTTCATTTTTTCATATTTGATCTTTTCTCTATTTTTATTGTATTTTATTGCTTTTATCCCTTATCATATTGTTTTGTACTGTAACCCACCCCCCACTATGTTTACAGGCCGGACGATTGCAAAATACATTTCACTTCACGTCGTTGCAAAATAATTGTGTATGTGACAAATAAAATTTTAATTTAATTTTTTCATATTTGATCTTTTCTCTATTTTTATTGTATTTTATTGCTTTTATCCCTTATTATGTTTTCTACCCCCCCCCCCCCGACCCCACCCCACCACATTTACATGCCGGACGATTGCACAATACATTTCACCTCACATTGTTGCAAAATAATTGTGTAAGCGGCGTGTGTGACCTGCATGAGGCTTTCGATGGCGTGCACCCCCCGCAGCAGATTGAGCGCTCCACACAGCACACTCAGAACACAGGCCACCACTCCGCCCAGCGTGATGGGCTCCAGCACTTGATTAGGAGCTGAGGAGACAAACACAACACGTGATCAGGAGCCAGGACCACGCAGAATGTTCCGGAAAGCGTGTGTGTTGTGGTCACAGCGTGTTCCCTACCTATGCCTTTATATTTAGACTGCTGGTGTTGTGAGAAGCCGTTGATGGATCCGATGTCCTCCGGTGAGAGCTGATAAGGAGGCCGGAGCTTGATCTCCGTCTGCATGTCGGCCAGATTCATCTTGGTGGAGAGGGAACGTGGGCTGTTGTAGCGCTGCTTGGTTTTGCGGATGAAGTTGTCTGTCAGAAGCAAAGGTTCAGATGATGAAGTGCTTGGATTGTGGCCATTTCACATTATTTGGGGTGCGACAGTTAGGATTACAACTTTATATTTCGCTGCAGATACCGGTCGGGATTTACGCGTTTGAAGGCGATAACAAAACTTTTCAGTCCACCAATAGAACTTCTAATAGTGATATTTACTGTATTTTCTGGACTATAAGCCGCTACTTTTTTCATAGGTTTTGAACCATGCGGCTTATACAAAGGTGCGGCTATTCTGCTGATTTTTTTAATAGAAGATAAATACTGTAGATACCATTTATTTTCTCTTTTTTTCTGTCCCGTTTTAATCAGCAAAGTTGCCGTTCGTGTTAAAATGCAGGTTAGGAAAGTATCTATTTAGTTACAAACATATACATTTACAATTCAAAATCGTTCATAGAGCGGATGCGGCTTATATACAGGTGCGGCTTATAGTCCAGAAAATACGGTATTAAGAAATAAAAATAGTTGGGGTATTTAAATTGCAATATTAAAGTGTTCGAGGGTCAGGGTGAAGAGAACCAACACTTTACGCAACTTTATACCTTTACAGTTGTTTCCTAGTGACGCCGTTATCGCAGTTGACAACGCTCAACACAAGAGTTTAAGTTACAGTCTATAATGAGTTCATGCTAATTAGAATCACAATCAGAAATTCTTTAACCATCTGCTTGGGGAAATTTTATTTAATTCCATACACTCACAACTTTTGATCATGACAAAACATGATTAAAATTTGAAAACAGATATAGAATTAAACATGAATTTGTTCTTGCATTCATTCACAGTTCTCTTAAATCCTTCAAGTGAAAAAAGTACATTTAGCGACAATTGGTTTGTGAACTAAACTCTATTGAGAAACACTCATCAATTCAGAGTCACAAAATCGTGATTTCCGATAAAAAAAGATCACTGAAAATCTCCTGTGCTTCTCAACTCCCATTGTGTGAAAGTACCAGAAGTTGATTCTTGGCTGCAAGTTCACGCGTTCAAACACGTTAAAATGAAGATGAGTGAACGTTTGTATTCTACCACTAACAACGTGTCCTCAAGAAACTAACCACTAACAACGTGTCCTCAAGAAACTCAGCCTGAAGGAACTTGTCAAACTCTTCTCTCAATAAGCTTCCTCATACGACACGTCTTATTATGTTCTTGTTGAGTTATTAACACTTCAACGTGCCACTATCGATTCGTTGGTATTCTCAAAGAATTCTCCACAGCCTTTACATTGCAAACTGATAAATAAACTCCAGATATACACCAACCTCCAATTTGGCTTCAGTTTGGATTAAACGTATCAAACTCACCAAACTCAATAAAGGAGAACGGCCTGAGAGCGCTGTTGATCCGCTTGGTGTCGTAGGTGACGATGAACTCTCTCTGAAGCTCATCCAGGAAGCTGAAGGCCAGGACGTTGGGGTAGTTCTCCGAGCAAACCATCAAGTACCCGACACCCAGAGAGCTTGTGAAACTACAGGAAGACAGAGACGTCTCAGTTACATCACAGAGAAAGGAACATCCATAACCTCCTTCACTCGAGAAGAAAACATATTTCACACGGCAATTCATTCTCAATATGGTCTTCACGTTAACACATTCCAGCTCATTTTTTCCACCAAGGAACGTCGGCTCTGGAATGATCTACCACAAACCTGTCTCCTCTTTTTTCAATTAAAACTTTTACTCTACGACATAAACTCATTGCTTGGTCCATGAGAACAACGGCTTTTTTACACATAAAGCACAGATGCCATAATGCACTGCCTTTGTACATTTCTCATTGATGGGGCAAATAAAGGTTTTCTTCTACATCTTCGCAGCCATGCATTGTATAAGCAAACATTCTAAATTTGTAACATTTACTTAAAAGCTAATTTTTCATTATTTTTTTCATCAATTATTACTTGTATAAATGTCACAATATGTATCTATATATATAAAAATATGTATAGGGAGGTTTTTATTAAAGATTAATAACAAAGTTTTCCTTTTAAGGATTAAATGTAATTAATAACAAAATAATCAAACAGACAGAAAAATAATGGAGTAATTTTTTTTGTTTGTTTTTATTCATATGTTTTTTAGTGCATTATTCATCATACATTTCTTATTTACTATAAATAAACTTATTTATTCACCCGATCGAAACAATTGTATTTTGACCACCCGAATGTAAAGCCTATGAAAATAGGTCATGTATGTTTATTTATTTTTTATTATTATTATTGTTCATATTTTATTTTACAAATACTTTTTCTTCTATTTCCTTTGTACATGCAAACATTGCAATACATTTGTTGTAATCAGAAAGATGCTGTTGAAGTATTCATTTAATATTTATTAATTAAATACTACACTTAAATCACCAGTCCCATCTCCAAATGTGAGAGGTCGTTTCTTTCCCATTTCCACATCTGCATTCTGACTGAAGGCATCAAGTCTAGTAACTCGTCTAAGGAAAAGCTTTGGAAAACAGCGGTGTCTTTCTACAGTCATGTCTACTCGAGGGTGATTACAGAATCTCGTGTCAGTCGTGAAGAGTGATGAAGAGCAGATGTCCGGATGAGACACTCACCGTTCCCACATCAGGTCCGACACCAGACACGCTGAAACTGGAACTTGTGTTTTTGCTCTAACAGATGCAAACTAAACTGCTCCACCCTTCTGGGCCATTCGATCTCAGAACATTTGGACTGAATAAAAATGTCACTTTTAACAAAAAATGATGTAATTTTACCATCTCAGAGTTTTCTCTTTTTCCATAAAACTCAAATCAAGAATAAAAGTATGACGATATAGCTTCATTTAACTCAACTGATGTTCCTTTCGCATTTGTAATGCGTAATATTTTTTATATTTACAAGCTATTTTACAAATAGTTTATTCAGAGATATACTATCACAAGATACAAAAATAAAGGTAAAAACAATGATACATTCTGAATGTCAAACTCTGAACTATTGCGATACAGGAAAAAATATACACATCTCTCTCTCACGTACGTTTACTTATTTTTATATATATATTTAGATCTGTTGTAACCAGAAAGATGCTATTAAAGTATATTTATATATAACTATATATAACTATATTTAACTGTATACATACTAAGTCTATATATGAAAGACTATATTTACTTAATTTGTATAACTAATTTAAGTAACTCAGGTAAATCAGCTAGTCTCATCTCTTTAACAGTAGAAACAATAGTAAATGATGATAGACCATAACATTAAACATTTAAGAGTAAGGACTCACTTAATGTTGTACTGGCCCGATCTGAGCGAGCAGCGGTCAGGAAACTGGCTGAGCTTTTTGGACAAGCACTTGAGATGTTTCTTTGTCTCTTGAAGCGCTTTGTCTTGTTCGTAGTCTGTGGAGGCCGAGAGAGGAAGACCATCCCTCACTCTCACCACAGAGGCAAACAGGACCACTGCCATCTCTCCACAGGACCAGCTCACTACTGGACGACACCTGGACACACAGGACACGCCTCACAGATCACAGACCTTTCAATGATGACCAACATATGACCACCACACACACACACACACACACACACACACTGACCTCTAAAATAATTTTTGTTTCTTCTAACTTTTCAACTTGTTTATTTTTTATGTTTTTATGTCTATCTATTTACCATAATCATTTGACATCCATTCCTCATCACATCTATCTATCTATCTATCTATCTATCTATCTATCTATCTATATATATATATATATATATATATATATATATATATAAATACAATAGATACAAATATTCTGACAATACTTAAATACAACTACAACCACCAGAATAAAGAAAATAGTCCCTACGACCACTGACCAATGTCTACACTTCAGATTAAAATTTAAGACTTTAAGACTGATTTAAAACTTTTTCAGAAAAAAATTTAATTTCAAATGATCCAAAGTGCATTTTGCATTATAGTACAGACCCACTTACCATAATCATTTGACATAATCAATCTATTTTTATAAATTGTATAGAAATTGTATAGATAGTGTAGACTGTATGTCTACACTTCAAATCAATGCTCGATGTAAAAAAAATTGAATTTCAAATGATCCAAGGTGCACTTTGCATTATAGTACAGACCGTTATAAGTAAATATTACGTCAATTACTGGTGTAGCACAGTAAGCTAAGCTAACAACATTAGCACAGAGGCAGACACTACAAATATCACCACGAGTCTTCTTCACATACACACAACGCTCGCGTCTAACTTTGCTTGTTTAACGGGATTGTATTAAATGCAAATGACGCTTTTATGGCGACTAAAGTCAAAACTAAACCAATATTTCTTTCAACCTAACAGTAAACGAGGAGCTACAGCCACCGTGAGTTAGAGCAATACATACCTAGCGACATGTATCCATTCAAAACGTTTAAGACATTATAACGCGTTGCATTTCAGCTTTATCATCATTGTTGGTCTCATTGTCTCGTTATTGATGTGCGCTTGTAGTGCGGATACTTCCGCTGACGTTTACTTCTGCTTCGGAAAGGTTCGTTTCCTTCTTCGGCTCTTTTCGGCGTTGTGTGACGTCACGTAGGCGTTATTATGGACAAGAGAGCTGTTTTTTTTAAGTTTTTGATCAAGTTCTATAATAAGCTTTGGCTTTTTAAAATGAAAAAAAAAAATATATATATATATATATACAGCATTTTCAAATTTGTAATACTCCTTGCAGTAAAAATATTACTGCATATATTTTGAAATTTGTTTTTGTACACATTAATTAGACAATAGCTTTTACACCTAATTTACATTGTTTTTATTGTATTTTTCATTAATTTAAGTTGAGATGTTTATTGAAAAATCACAATATTAATAAAGTAAACTTTAAGAATTCATTCAACTTTGAATATCTTAGAACTATCCAACTGAAGATATTAAAATACGGTGTATCTTAAATGATTAGAAACGTTTCGTAATCTTACACAATAGCTTTGTGTTGGTTTGTGTCGGCTCGAGATGAAGGATGACACCATCTCCCACAGTTGTAGAAGATGCTTATTCATCTCTAAAGGCTTGAGATAGAACCCACCCGGTGCTTTTACTCCCAGATTTACTGTTTTCTGCTCATATAAAATAGTCTAATTATTATTCATCTGAGTGGCACTAAAGCCGCTGCTCCTGTCCGCGGGAGAAAAGACAAAACGCAATATTTTTCCTCTCACCAATCCCAATTAAAGTGCAAAAGTGACATTTTCTTGTTTCACTCCTGCTGAGAAACACACTTTTTCACTTTTACTGCCGCATCCGCGAAATAAAAAGAAATGAGTTAGTATGGATTTCCCCGTGTTGTTGTTGTGTTGTGGCAGCTCGTGCTCATCATGTGGGATTATTGCTTTCAGGCTTTCGCTGCTGTAAAATATTTGGGCCAGTAACAGTATTTACCGTGTCACCCTGCTTCCCAACCACACATTATTTGTGCTGTATTAGCGGTTGTTTTCAATCCATTTTCCATGAGAAAAAAAGCGCCACAAGGTGAAACTTTCAACGCAAAAACCGAGTTCTGAACAAAATACTTTTATTGCAATATTGATTGTAAAGTAATTTTTTTCCGAGTTATGTTCTTGAAAATGACATTTGTAAATAAAGTCTTAAGCAGTGGTGTAAAGTACTTGAGTAAATGGATCTGTTTGGTACTTTGTACTTGTACTGAGTACAAAAAACACTAGCAACTTTTACTGTCTACTTGACTACATTTGTGATTCAGTATCTGTACTTTTTACTCCACTACTTCAGAAAGGTTTTAACCTTTACTCGCTACATTGTGTGCAACAAGTCAACTTTTTTATGCGGTAAGTGAATTAGTTTTTAAGGCTAAATTCAGTATGATTAAAAAGTCACGAACCATCACGAAATTTCACTTTTCTTTATCCTAGCCATTTAAATGGACAAAAGTGATCACGATGCCAGGAACGCAAGCAAAAATCTACTTAAGACTGGCTCCATCCAATCTGTGGATTCATCGGTCGTCTCTTATCCGAACGATCGGCTGCTGTATGTGCTGCATTAGGAGTTTTTATTATTCCCGCAATCCAAACAGCCATTGTTTACTGCGGATTTCAGGGCCAATATAAAACACAGATCGGTTTCCATCTAATACAGAATCTAATTATATATACTATGTACTACCGTACTAGCACTATAAGCACCTATATGGTTTATAAGGCACCAACATTTTTTTTAATTACGTACACAATTACTCACATTTTCTCTTAAAATACTATATTTTCTTTATTTAACAAAACTAACTCGTGACTCGTACGACTTCAATGTTTTTATTTTTTTACTTAAAAACAAACAATAATTTATTCTAGCGATCGAAACGACACCTCCCATCATGCTTTGCTGCTCACTGGTTCCCATGAGCCTAAAGCTGACTGAGCTTGGTTTTTGACATAAATATTAGAACAGTCACGTTTTTCTCTGTTTAGCAGACGATTTGATTGTGTTTGAGTCCGATGTTCTTCGTTTTGAACAGTTTTCTGTTTAAATCGAAATGTTTGCAGCTGCTGGTGTCGTTTTCAAGTGCTAGCCCGTTAGCCTTTAGCACGACGATCTACCAAATGCAATATAGTAGGTTTGTTCAACTTTTAATTATCGTGTTTAGTTCAATCTTACTTGTTCCAGTGTTATTTTGTTCCTGTGTCGCGAGGTTTCGATTGTTTCTTTATTTTTGTTATTGAGCTAATAAAAATGCATATGCATGTCTGCCTCCAGAACCATAATTTAAAGCGAGTACTTATATTTACGCGAGTGCTTGAAATCAGTGATTATAAGCACCCTGCTAGTTTTTGAGCTGCTAAAAAAAAAAAGAAACCCGAGTACTTTTTTGCTGTAACAGGCGATGAATCGCTTCTGACCAAATCAGGAAAACGTATGACTTTTATTTTGCATTTGGAAACGTTGTACACGTGCGAAGATGACAAAACCAATCAAGGGACTTCTCATTCGCTAGGATCCCATCACCTTCGGGTTTGGGCAAAAGATCCATTTACTAGGTGAAGAACCATGAAGAAAAATATCAACTGACCAGTGAAAGATGTGGGAACAGCATCGGCTGGTAGCCACGATACATTCAGCTCCAGCCCGAGTTTAGAACGTCATCCTAAAAGTTTGTGAACGTCCATTATTTGGCATTTAATTGACATCTCGGCTCTCCTCGGCTCATATTTTATTCATAGCGTGGTGTCACAAACCCGGCGAGAAAGCTGAAGTCCTGCTCGGACCATTGTTTCCTCCCATCCATCTTCTGGAGAAACACGTAAACAACTGCGAATTAAGGGACGTGAAGCCAGAACACCCAACTGGATTGCAAATTTACACCCTTCAATTCCGCTCCGCCATCCCTGAGACGCGTATTCATAATGAAACACCGACGCTCTGAATTATACAACAAAGTACAGCAGGAGGATTAAATATGTATACTGTCAAGAGTTCTCCACACGCCAGAAATATTGGTGCGATTTCGGGAATCGGTGAGAACGGCAGAATCGGGCCCACGCCACTGAATTATCATCCTTCTGCTGGAGATGAAGACACGTCGTGCTTTACGTTAGAACCCATCAGTCCCCGGGAAATAAACCTGCGTAATGGAGACAAACACCGCGACACCAAAGACAAAGCTGTGAGAAAACAAGCACGACATTCGTTCAAAACAGAACGTGTAGGAACTTCCAATTTTCAAATCTGTCCATTTTGTGTATTCATTTTTTCGCAACAACAACCAGAACAAAAATGGACAGACTTACAAAAAAAAAAAACAAAGCATTAAAGAACATGAGAATGCGTGTTTTAAGGCCACAAAGTTGAGCTACAACAATTTTCTATTTTTTTTTTCATAATCATTACATCAGATGACACGCTTTTTCTATTTTCTATAAAATATTCACAGAAGTGATTGTACGTATTCCCGCTTTCTTAAACGCGGGCGATGTTACGGCTTCCCCAGAACAGGAAGTGAGGGCCCAATATTGCATAGATACCAGGTGTAGCTTCTCATGAAGTCACAGTATTTGTGAAGAAAGCAGAATCTGAGAAGTCCTGATGGCTGATGGCGGGACACGGCAGGTATAAAAGGGTTGAGGTTTGACGTCTGTGGCATCAGTGCTGGGTTTCTCTGGCCGAGTCACAGTGCAATGAAAAGTCCGCAGGATCCATGGCTACAGGATCAGAGCTCGTCCCTTCGCTTCACCACCTTCTCCTGATCTCGACCACGCAGATTTCTCATGAAACCTATGAAGCCGGATTCCTGAAAAGAGACGGCATAAAAAAAAAAAAAGAATTACACTTTTATGTAATTACCCATTAAACACTATCCTATTATTACACAATCCAAATTAGTCTACACTAATCTTTAAATTAAACTAAAATATGCCTCAGATAGAAGACAAAAGTATAAAAAAAAAACACAAAATGCACACACACAGACAGACAGACACACGGTGGCAAAGATTATTATTTTTTAATCTAGATTATTCTGACTGTAATTTCGTAATTGATCGAGAATAATCTAAATTATGCCTCAGATTGTAGAAAAAGTTCAGACAAAAAACCTTAAAAGCACAGAATCATCGCAACGCTACATGAAAAATAAGCATGATGAATATGTTTTTCTAGGAAAAAATGTCGAATTAACTGGGATATTGTTAACAATACTATATATTTAAGCAATATGGTATCTCATTATAAGATGTGAAACAATGTTTGTCTGTGTGTGTGTACATTTCAAAATACTTTAATCCTAATCTAAATTTGCTGCAAATGCGTGTATTTGATCAAAAAGGTTTTTCAGACAGCACACACCCCTCGATCTCCATTGTACTTCTCGCTGAACTTTCCGTAGTTGTAATAGTTGAACGTCGGGTAGCCTTCCACTCCTTCCTGCTTACACAGCTCATGGTTCTGTCCTTTTGTGCAGTCCACGGCAGCGTACGCAATCTGAAATGAACACAGTTTATCGAGTTGTGAAAATACGATATTGGGTCATCTCGATTGAGTAGCTACATTGATATGGCTTGAAAAACCAAATGTACAACATGACAAAATATTTTTATGGAAAAAAAAAAAACGACAAACTAGGAATGTCCAATTCCAATTTTCAAGAGTGGGATCAGGCCGGATTAAGCAATGTTTTAGATCAACAAAATCCCAACCATAATTCAGTTAATTCAGAAAACACAACAAACCAACTTGGAATATCAAATCCGATATCCAAAAGATTGATTGGGATTTTGCGAGCCAATTTGTTCAAATATGTGCTTAATCTGGTGATGATGATTAAATAGAAAATGCTTAACCTGGCTAAATTAATTAATTGAATAATTAACCTGTCCAAAAAAAAAGAAACGAAGACTATTTCTCAAACTCAACATTTACGTGCAATAATTTATGCTCTTTATGTGTTGCGCACCGATACAATCGAATACAATGTAAAAAAAAAATCATATTTTTTTATATTTTGCACATTAAAATGGGCAAAGAACCGCTGAAGTTGTACATCGCTTATACATATTAGACATTGTTAACTTAAATGGACTTGAAGTGTTTGATGCTCCATTTTTAATGACTCGAATCCAATCAGGTCCCCACAAAAACCTTATGAGGACGTCGTTAAAAAAGCAGTGTGTGGCTATAAATAAAGCAGGATTTCTGAAATACGCTTTCTAATGAACTCAACCGATTGACATTGAGGCCTTTATGCATTATGATTAACAGCAAAGCTCGTGGCTTCATTAACGGAGGCAATAAACTATATGATCCATATAACGACATGGCGGTGGCCTTTGGAAGCTATTGATTAATGTATCAATGTATTAATGTAACTTCTCCTGATACAATTCCACAAACATCCACGGAAGTCGAGCGTCAGACGGGCTGAAAAACCCTCGTCGTGTGAGAGACGCGTGAAAGAAAAAGTGTGAAGTTTAACAGTGCAGATGCTTCACACGGAGTCGTCCTCCATTCAGCGCCATCCAAGACTAATGGAAAATGAGAAGCGCGTTATAGATGCATAATTCACATTCATTCTTCTCAGTGTAAACAGCAAATCCTGGTACAAAATGAAAATGTTGCTTTTCTTTTTTTTTTTTTGCAAGGTTTTTGCAAGTCATTTTTAACACACCTTGTTCATAAAACGAAAATTATTCCGCATTTCCTGAACTTAAAACATGTTATAACTATGTTAATAACTATTATTACATCTGAATACAGTGAAGAACGAGTATTACAGTGATTTGTTAAACTGCAGCTTTCTTTGTCAAGTTTGGGTTTGCAACACCAACGTTGTGGGTTCGAGTCCCTAGACATTTTACAAGTCATTTTTTTGCTCATTGCTTTTTTCTCTCAAGAGATGATACTATATATCTAAAATTAGAATTATTTATCATAATACATATTTTATAAATTAGATTGGGACAATCAATTAATTTTAATAAAAAATATGCTTGCTATATTTATGCATCTATCCAACACATATATCTAAAATTAAAATCAGTGTCTGTGGCCTCCATTCTTCTACATTTTCATTATTTTAGTTTTGAGATGTGTAATTACCATACTTAAAAATTTTGCAATATTTTATTTTTACAGCTAGACCTTCTATAAATAAAGAAGGTAAATATAAGTAAATATTCTGGACTATAATGCTCAATAGCTCAAAGAAACAGAGCCAATGATCAATCCCTGCTCCGCATGCATCTTTCATTAAACGAAGCTGTTTACATGCCTCCAGTTAGTTTACGCTCAATCATGCGAGTTTCCTCTTTGATAAATCAATAGAAATAGCTGGAGTGAAAGAAGATGCAGATTAAGACGATATTGCCGTCCTGCTGTTCACTACACAGAGAGGAAGTGAGCACTAATGAGAAGAGATGCCGAACACTAGAACAAAGAGCGGAAAATTGAAGGCGGAGCAAATCCAGAAGCACAAAGCTGCACTGCCATTGGTTCTTATTTCTTTGCTATCTTTTGCAAACGCTTTGTTTCAGAAACAGTTATTCTGGAACATTCTTCACTACCAACTACCACTACCAATAAATGCACATGGAGTGGGGTAAAAATGTCGGATTAGTCTAAAATTTTCTCTACGGAAAAAAAACAGCCTTTTATTTACACAAATTAAAAAAAAAAGTCGTTTTCACAGCTTGAAACGTAAAAGCTACTGGACTGAGAAATTGATCTTGCTTCTGAAGACATTTTTAAACACTCAACATGTGACTGATAAGAAATATCTACAGATGAAGATGCCAAAAGAAAAGTGTTATTACACCTCCCTAATTATTCCGAAGAGAGCCAGCAAAGAATTTTTGGAAAAGACTTCAGAAATACGGAACGCTGTGGGTAAACGTCCGTGATGGGAATGACTGTAGACGTGTCACAACAGCCTGGGAAACGTGAGAGCATCAGCAGTTGGGAAAGCGATAACAAAGTGTGAATTCAAATTGAAGTCGCAAATCTGCATTTCGGTTGAAAATCTTCATATACAGCCACTTTAAAGCATTTTTTCTGTTTGAAGGTCTTGTTAGTATAAAGACCATTAGACAGCAAAAAAAAAACATGTGTGCGGAATCGACAACATGGAGGTCGTTCGGAAACCGTCTTTATTCTGGAGAGGAGATTTACCTTGCGGTCTTCTTTGAATAGATCGGCTGCTGTTGTGAAATGAGGGACGGCGTTCTTGCAGTGCGGACACCCTGGAGAAAGAGTGAAGTATGAAATAGAATAAAAGACAAGAGATTGAACATATGAAGCAAACCTTGAAGTTACTGTAAAGTAAAGTAAAGTAAAGTAAAGTGAGATTGTCAATATGGCAAGTCATATCAAAATTGTGCTGTCGGTCAAATTCGATGCCTTCCATAAAATCCAAATGTAGATGAAATGTATCATACTTTTGCTTTATCATAGTTTTGGGGGACAAAATGCTTACATGGAGCGTAGAACATGACTAAGGCATGTTTCTTCTTCTTTAGAGATTCCCTGAAATCTTCATTCCTCAAGTGACTGACGCTGGACGGCGTTTCATCCCACGACTTCTCTGGAGGGGGTGGAGCCTGTGGACTGATGGAGAAGACGACAGACGCACATAGATTAAACGACAAACTTGCCGGCGATTCATCAAAATCCTAAATAACAAAACAAACGTCGACATGTGCAACTTTGACCATTTTAAAATGTCAATTTGTCATCATGATATTTGTATATTCAAATGTGGAGTTTCTGGAAGAAAAAAAGAATTTAAAAAATTGATAAAAAGCAGTAAGTAAAAGTAATAAGCAAGTTGAACTTGAATTGAGGGTTGAATTTGAACAAAAAACTAGGACTTGATATAAGAAAAAAACCTAAATAATGAAATATATTTTGAAAAATAATCGTTCATCATCAAAAATGGCAAAATTACAATTTTAATAAAAGTGACAAAATGTTGAATAGCATTGATTGTTACAGCAGATGTTAAAAGATAAACTGACACGAGCTGCTACACTTGAAAAACATGACCAAAATGTGGCTTATGAAGGAAATTATCTGGAAAACTGCAAGCGGAAAAATAAAAAAAAAAGCTACAGAAAAGCAAATAGTACAAAAAGCCAGTGCTGAACTGAATTTAGTGCTTAAAAGTAATACATTGGTTCTTCAGTTTCAATTGTTGCTCAAAATTCCAAATCAGAATCATTCTTAACAGTCAAAACTCACTAAGTCATGATATTTAATGAATTCAATTTGTGTTCATTGACAAAATAACGACAACATTTTTTTTCCGTGTTTCTTTGTTGTCCAGAAGAAGATCCGGCACTTCTGGACCAATCAGAAGAGAGATCGCGGTCTGTCTCTCCGCCTCCTGAACCACCATCACAGAAAAAACGTTTTAACATTTTGGACTTTGTAACATTTTAGACTTTGACTAGGAAAACAAAAAAATGTGATTTTCTCGTTACACTGTTGTCTTGCTCAGTCATTGTTGCTACAATAGTGTGCTTGATTTAAAAACAAACCTAAAGGACCTTCTTTAAGTGTGTTTTAACAAAAACAACATGGTTGAGATGCGTTTCATGCCATTTCTGTGGCATTTCTGTGGCATGACCACCGAGGGTCCGACAAGAGACTTGACTCTACCTTGCGCTTCACTTCACATCTGCTGCACATTCAACAGGACAGAACCGAGAAAAGGAAGCGGGGCGAGCTCTCCACAGAGGTCAGCTCACCATTGATTGATTGAAGTCAAGCTCGGTTGCACAGATCTCAAGAGAGACCACAACATAAAAGAATCGCCCAGGCCTGGAGCCCACACGCGATTCCAAGCTGGCCTTTATAAACCGCTCCATGTTTCCTGCAGCACGTTTCTACTGACTGAACATTTGTCAGTTCGGTGTCTTTCTTAGTGTGAAGTTCAGGCCAGAAAACATCTCACCGCTCTCAGACAGCGTTCTACTGGGATCTGCTGTTCTTCTCGTTATTCTCCACATAATTCTCAAGATGGATGCTGGAGTTAAGGCTGTAGGACTAGGCTCACACTGCCACCCATCCATCCATCCAATCATTTTTTATTATATTTATAACTTTGGGACACGAGGAACTGGAAACCATTGCGTTCCAAACACCTTGCATTGGTGGTCAAGCAAAATCTACTGAGATCAACACCAGACTCGATGGAAACCCTTTAAATGCGACGTCACAAAAAGACCCTGTGCATATTTTTTTATTGCATATTATGAATTATTTTCACATTCATGCTTTATTTTTTACTGGTTGAATTACTCAGAATTTCTCAAATTGAGCGACACCTTATACACGCACAAACGGAACTTGTGCTTCGGGCTATCTGGAAATGACATGTGGAAGAATGGCAATAGTCTTGTGGTTGATTGCCAAATTATAAATAATGTGAAATAAATGTGCACCATGAACAGAAGTGTTTCCGAACTTATTTTTTTAGTATTATGACATTTGTTGTTGTAGGTCATCAGATAAAATCTATAAATAATATCAGTGAATAATCTCACCTATGCGTTAAACAACAATATAAAAAATTGTCTTAATCTGCTTATAGTAGAAATTTGCCAAAAATAGAACAATATTACAATATTATTACAAGCTTGTGTGCCTATTAAATAAAAAAATAAAATAAAATAAAAATAGGACCTTTTTACATCACAATCAATTTTACAGTTTTAACTTGAGAGTAGATGTGTAAAATTATGCCTTTATACAAGTTAATATATTGTATATTTTTACCTTTAAAATTATTTTGTATTTATTTATTTATTAATATTATCATTAAAAAAATATTCTACCATTACTGAGAAGTCATGAAAAGCTTAAAAAACCAAAAGCTGGGTTTTTGCTTCCATTGTGTTTAATCTTTAGAAATTGCAATTTCAAAATATTATTTCTAGAACTATTAACTATAAAACAGGCATTTCAAGACAAACGTAAAATGTGCTTTCAGCCCAAAAAAACACCAGATCCACACTCAGAAAGCAGCGCGTATACCACCATGAGATTGAACTCACTTCTTCAGCCAGTCGATGATCTTGTCTTTGCTCCGGAGCTGCGGAAGTGTGTATTTTTCCTCCCCCTTCTCAAAGTACTTGACCGTAGGGAAGCCGGAGATTTTAAAGCGCTCACCCACAGACTTGTGAATGGTGGCGTCCAGGGCGGCCAACACACCCGGACCCTGAAACACACACAAACTCATTTAGAGATTCAACCTGGAATTTCCGTCTTCCCCGGTGAATCCATTCGGCAGAGACGGAGAGCAAATTACAAACACTCATTTTAATCCAAATCGCTCTCCAGAAACTTTCCACCAATTACGAATCCCATTAGGAGATCTGAATGTCTCCGCACTGCTTAATTAAAATCACGAGGCTGCGTATCTGGAGGAAAGAAGCAGGACGGCGCTTTAATATGGATTGTTTGGTGTGTTCAGAGGAACCTCCTGTAGCTGGAGGAGATGAAGGAGATGTGTAATTACTGAAAACTCAACCGGAGGAAATCCATCATGTCACTTTCCTTTTTCTCACGCCTGTTCACATCAGGGCAAAGTTTACACAGATTCCGAAAAGCTGCTTATTACAACAACATTGATAAACGTCTATTTCTTAGCAGATGTGATATTACTATTGTTAAAACACAAATCCATTCTAAATACTACAATTTTGGTCAAATTAAATTATCAAGTTGTGTAACATACTTCAGTAAATAGACCTTGTTACTTCACTTGAGTATTTTTTGGCTACTTTGTACTGAGTATCAACAAGGATGAGGTGATATCGCCATCTGCAGGATGCTGAAGATACTGGATGCTATTTATCAGCTAAATAACATGAATTAGCGGTTGCACTTTTTTTTTTACTTTGAGTTTTGTTTCGAGCTTTATTCTCTATTTTGCTCTGCCATTTTAAAAACATTGAGGTGTTCCATTTTATTTCGATATTAGGAAATAAAACCTCATAAATAAAGAGTTAGTTTTTTCACAAATATGACTTTAGGGCTTAAATTCAGTTCGCGTAAATTACTTAAGTTCTTTTAAAAATGGATGGCTTTCAGTTATTCTCTGTCAATTATGTTACTTCTAGCAAACAAAATGTTCCCCTCTTAAAACGGAAAAGCAATTATTTAGTATGAAGATTTTTTTTTACAAATTTTTTTAGACATTTTTTTTAGCCGAGGCTAAATCAACCTCAAATAATAAGATAAACATCCGTGTGCTGCAAAAACATCCATGTCAACCCTCGAACAGTCTGTCCGAAAAGAAAAAGTAGTAAAAAATAAAAAAGAGAAATGACTTCAGCCGTCTCAAAGGAAGGAAAGTGAGAGCATTAGATAATGCGTAATGCTTTGCTATTGAACTCTGGGAAGAGAAGAACTCACATGCCTTGGAGCTGAAGGCTACAGGGACGATGAAGAGGAAGAGGAAGAATGAGATAAATGCTCTGAATCCAAAGCTCTGGTGACTAGTTGGCCGCCGCTATGGGCTGAACACACCCCGATAATAAGAACCACACCACAGACACACACCGCACTGGAGAACATCGCTTCTCACACGCCGTGGAAAAGTTGCTTCTGCGTCAAATCGCAAAACATTTGTGCATTTCCCGCAGGATAATGGGAAAAAAACGAGCAAACTGGGTTATTTTAATCAAGCCAATTGGATGCAGACAATGCCTCAAAGGAACAATTTCACTCCTGGAACGATTCCATTACGTGCACAGGCGCTCCGTCACCCCGGAGTGTCGCGTGGAGAAGGCAAACTTTAATCAAGTGTGTGAAGGTGCTCACCTCAGGGTCTTTGTTCAGGATCTCGGCCGCTTCGTCGTAGTCCGGTTTCATCTTCTTACAGTGGCCACACCCTGAAACAATCACAGGAACAGGTTGAGAATCTAGAATGAAGTAATGAGTGGCCTGACAACACGTTTATTGCCATATTTACACTCCAAAGATTCACACAGGAAAATGAAATGAAAAAAAAATGCCACAAACCGTCCCCTAAATATTATTTTACGGCTTTTTATCGTTCATGCCGTAAACTCGCAGCACACGAAGTGAAAAAATAAAGTGAAATGAAAAAAGGAAATTAAGGCAACAAGTAAGACTGTTTAACATAGATTTACAATCTGCAAAAAAAAAAAAAAATGTTATATATATTACATGTGTATATGTAAATGTGTATATATTTTCGTTTATATTTCATTTAGTTTTTTACTAGCCTGAGAAAGAGTGAGAGAAGACAAAGTGAAATTGAACGAGATTTCAAAGAAAAAATTTCAAAAAATTAAACTCATTCATATTTCTTACAGGAATTCCATTCTTCCGACATCGTTTAACTTCAAATCCAACTTCAAATTTAAATCCAAAACAAATGAAAACCGGAACATTTTATCTACGATGCATTGGGGGTCGACAATGTTGCAATCTAAAATTGTTCTTGAGTAAAATAATTATTATTTATAATATTATTCTTGAGAATACATCAACAGTTTATTGTTCTTTTTTTTTTTTTAGCTGATTTTAACCAAATAAAGCACTCAATTTTCATAAATGTGAAATTATTTAAATTTGATTGTCAAAGTGCAATATAATTTGAAGTTAAATTATTCTAGATCCTTCTTATATTTCTATTATCTTTTGCTGAACACTAAATTGACAGTGATTACAAGGACTTAACGGTCAACGGAACGGTCAAATTGAAAGGTAGATGTCTTAATTTTTGCACCGTGGGTGAAACCTGAAGATCCACTCAGAGATTAACAGGATGAAACTTGAATACACTTGCACAATCAGAAACAGTCAAAATCATAATAATTGGACAATTGCATAAAAGTGAAGTCAAATGCTGCCGCGAGGCTCGTGAATGGCTGAAGAGCGACTCCTCGCACAATCTCTTCACTGAGGAGATAACAGACAGGTGCGCGCAGAGCTGCGTCGCCCAGCAAACACGGATATTACATTTTGTATTTTTAATAAAAGAAGTCGTCAAACCCTCTAGAATATAATCCACATAATATTGTGTACAGAAAGCCAATTTACTCGTGCCTTGTAGGAAATGAATTTGCTCTATCAGAGGTGTATGATGAAAAATGCATGGAGGCCGAGAGCAAAACACAACGCATCCCATCGAGAAATGCTCAGCAAATCTAACAGAATAGTAATAATTATAATAAAACATTAATAAATGAATACATAAAAAAATTGGAAAAACATTAAAATACTATTTTTAAAAAGTCATGTCATAAAAAAGTACAATTCCAGTGTCAGTTTCTTTGCCATGTTAAATACGATATATGAAAACTAGATGATGATTTCCCCGAAATATTTTAAATCCATAAACAACGGTTCACAATCGAAAAGTTCAAAACTGGTGTAATTTCAGCAAGACTGATCCTAAACCGTGTTTTTTTCCATAAACTATTTCCCATAAAGGTGATCCGTTGAGAAAGTTTGATGGTTTCCTCTAAATTGGGTTTTATATTATGAGATTACTCTGGTTTTCTTCTGCAAATGATGTGTGATTCTTGAACCATTAGTTCGCTTTGAAGTGATAAAATAGTAATCACTTTCTCATTGAATATTCATAGAAAAATATTTGTTCATTTTGCTTTCCATCGATATCTGCAGACAATCACAGATGTGTTTGCCACTTGAATTTAGTTTGTTTAGTTTCACTTGAATTAAGCCAATTCTCGCAAATTTTGTCGTTAACAAAATTGTAATGAGCATTACATTACTAAAGTACTCACTGAATAGGCAAATATTAAATAAAATAATCTACTACATATTATGGATTTATGTATGGATCCCAATGGGAAATTGCGATAATTCTCATAATGAATTTACACTTAGTAGGACTAGTACATATATTTTTATAGACTAATCAGAGATCAGACTAGTTTTTTGCGACCACTTGTTTCAAATGCAATATTTGTGCAATTTTGTATTTATTTTTCAAAGCAAGCCACTATACATTTTTTCTAATGTATTTATTGTTTTAATTCCATTTTTTAAATTTTCTTGTATTTTGGATTAATACGGAGTTCCACGCTGTCATTGTACAACCTTGCTTTTAAAGTGGATTCTGATGTACACAATAAACCTGTGATAGACGCAAATCATCAAGTTGATACTCACAAGGAGCATAGAACATCACCAGAACCGAAGGATGCTCCTCTAGAAATGGGCCGAAAGACTCGTCTGTCAGATGGACCACCGCTGAGCCGGACTCGGACCACGGCACTTCTGGAGTCTTGGGCTGCGGAGGCCTCGGCCTGCCAACAAAGAGAATAAAAACGGTGAAAACATGGCAAATAATTGAACTTATAGCAGTCAGGACACATCTGTCAAACTCGAGGCCTGGGGGCGAGATGTGGCCCGCCATGTCATTTTATGTGGCCCGTGAGAGCTTAAAAGTTTTGAATGTCTTAAAATAAATACCAAAAAATAAATTAAGAGCATGCGTTGACCAAAAACTACATTTCCCACAATGCCTTTTGACTACTCTAGCCGTGGCAGTGTTTCCAGTTTTATGTTATTTCTCTTCATTCACTTGGACAGTTCGTCATTAATGGAGCTATGTGTGTTTTCATAAGCTGACAAAATGTAAAAGGATTTCTGTTGGAGCAACTAGCAAACAAAGGTTTTCTACAATTGTTGCAATTGTTACTTGATTAAGTATTGATAAATGAATTGTGTGAGACACCTGGCCATTCCAGGACCAGGGACAGCAATGTTTCTAAATGCGTGATAGTTACATTTATTTTACATTACATTTGATTATATGTAGCAAAGTTACATCCGGTCATTTGAGGACAGACATTATGCTGATGTGGCCCTCGGTGAAAATGAGTTTGACACTCCTGTGTCAGGGAGTGTGTGAAGTAACACCAATGACATTCTCAAACTTTTCCAATTGGCTAATGCGCACAGCAAATCAGCCAATGCCATGACATTACTCACAATCAACTTTAGCTCACTACATCTGGCGAGGAAGCGTCCCACCCAAGCGAGAAAGCAAACTACTCGCAGCCAGAGAAAATTGGCATCTCCTCCTGAAACGAACTGGTGCGCTTACAAAAAAAAAATGGTTTATATTTGTGGTTCACACACTCCGGGAGCAAAGAGATTGTCGCTAAGTGCTGGAACCCAACATTAACCAGACGGGGGAAGTTTGCCAGGGAGAAACTGTCGGATAAACTGCTTCAGGGAATGTGTGTGAAGCTACATCATATTTAATAAATGCAATGATTTTACCTTAAACAAATGGAATAACGGCAGATTATTAAGTGCATTTTAAGGTTTACTCACCGATTCAACCAGTCAGCAATGTCTTTAGCAGAGGCTGCGTAATTCTCAAAGTGATGCAGGAACTTTCCTTTCCTTTAAAAATACACACATTAAAATAGCAAATACATTATTTTTACACTATTGAATACGGTACATCAACACTCTGATGATGAAAGTGTTGAATAGCAAATCCGTGAGCTACAACCAATTAACAATGGCCGAAAATGTAATTCAATGCCATTTATTCAAGTAGTAGCGACTTTATTTGTGGCTAATTAATATTTTTTGCAATCAAACATATGCAATAACACATTTAGAACAATAACATTATAAAGGAATATTATTTGAAAAAAAAAAAAATTAAAAAGAAAAAAAGCATTGATAATTCATTGCACAAGTCATGAATACTGAAGATAAAGAAAAAGAAAAATATACATAAAGAGTAGAAATAAAAAGACCTTTGCATAGAAAACCATGTATTGCAATAGACACCTCGGAGTATTTAATCTTTCCCGACAAGGAATTAATGACCAGCATCATGTAAGACCACCACTGGTGTCTTGCCGTCCGAGATAAACTATTTAAATGAGCGTTTGACTCAAAGCTAATGAAGTCATTTGGCCCGCAGCTCAAGGCCTAATCAACGAGCGGCGCTAATGGCTAACTACAATCCAATAGCGTTTGCAGAAATGTCCGCGCAAACGTCAAGCAAGCGGCGGAACAGAGCTTCACGTCTTCACATCTCTTGTGGGGATTGGATTTAACTTTTATGTATCAGCTATTACATCATTTTTACTATATATCTCATTTTATTATATTATAGCATTGTCATCATTTTAACATGTGTTCGCGTAAGTATACATTCATATGTTATAGTCGGAAGCTCAAAGGTCTGGAAGTTGATTGGCCATGTTGCAAAGTGTCATCAACATTTAAAAAAAAAAATCCCAATGTTACAATGTTGCAATTTTCCAAACAATTATGTAAAGTCCTTTTTAGACAATTAGACAATACTGTGTCAGTAAAACGAATCACTTTAGAATTTGGTTTTAAAAAGTGGGAAGTAGTTTGTGCGATTGTTTCTAGCTAATCACGCTGATCCCAGAAAATAAAATGAAAGAAGGAAGTGAGTGACATTGTCAATATGGCCACTAGGGGTGGTATTGAAATGGTGTTCTGCATTAAAGCATTCAATGAAGTGACACACACAAACCAGGAGCAGTGGGCAGCATTCCCCTCCTGAACTACACATTAAAGAAGTGGTGTAATGACACAGAAGAGTCGGCCTTTGGTGAGGAAAGCGGTTTAATGAAGCTTTAAGTAATTAAACCAGCTCAGGAAGATGCTGCAGGTCCACAGAGGCGAGAGTGGAAGCAGCATCGAAGAATGCAAATTAAAAGCGTATGATAAATGTAAAGTCTGGCTAAATAATTCCTCATGCACAGAGCTATTTGTTCTCCAGCATTCCACGCATTAACATCCGAAAATGTATTTTGAATAAATTAGTTATTTTTGTGTTTACGTTGGAAAAGAAAGTATCTGCATTATACCTTTAAACAAAGCATTGAAAAAAAAAAAGCTTTTTGAAGCAGTAAAGCACTTTTAGTTCAAAACATAATTTCACAAAAAGCTTTTTTTTGCCATTTAACAAAAACGTATAAAGGGAACAGAATGCAAAGAACGAAAAAGCGTGCAGTCGTTCTAGCCAAACCATTCTATATCAAGCCATTTTCTCCACATTCCTCCGCGTTTATGCTCAGTAATTTAGCTAAATGGATAGAATTTTCCATTTTACTGAGTTCTCAAGTACGTAAAACTCACTCAAAGTAGCAGAAGGTCGGGTATCCTTTAACGCTGAACTCCTGTTTCAGCCCATCGAACTCCGTCGGGTGCACGTTCATCCCCGCCAACACCTAGACCCAAGCATTTTATTAGATTTCAAACAAACAATCCCTATCTGCCATCCAGCAAAATGAAGACAGATGGCCACAATAGAGCGTACGCAGAGCGCTTGCTGAAAGAGCTGGTAAACATCCAGCTAAACTCATTCAATTCCAAATCACTTTTGGTTTCAAAGAAAGTTGTGTTTAAATAACGGCAGTCTTTACCAGTCCCAACTACCCAATTGGGTCCATTTCCTAAAAATTGGATCAACGCATATCAATTTTTCCTGATCGCGAACTTATGACGTGAAATATTGCCGTTTTCGACAGAATACAAATACAGAATTTGCTATTAACTGGTAATAACGCAAATCAATTTTGCGATTTTGTTCGATTGTGAATTTCCGAAGCAAAATGTTGTTGTTTAAATTCCCCTGGTTTGTGGAGCCAAATTCACTTATGATTCAGAATGAACTTGTGTTTAAATAACTGCAGTAGAAATTGGCACAAAGTTAAAAGACTGAAACGAATGTCTTTCTCCGCCAGCTTCACTTCACCTTCACTCGCAGACGCAATACATTAACGTGGATATTCTCTACGGCGGACCAATTTTGCGGATGGCAAATTATCGTTTTATCAAAGAGTCTTTCTTTCTGAAAGCAGAAAACACCTTGTCTCTAAGGTCTATCAGCTTCACTCCAACTTCACTCGCAGACGCAGCTGCTGCTCAAATAATAGTAGCTTAAATCTCACATTTGAACTTTCGGTTTAAAGAAGTTCAGTGCATTTGTAAGGCACTTTTCACAATTACAACTGTCACAAAGCGCCTAAAAGAATGTGAAAAGAACATTTTGGGCAGAAAATATTAACTTAAGTAATTTGAACTTGCGTGTATCTACATCATTTCATTTTCATTTGTTTTTTTTTATATTAAAAGTTAAAATGTTTCTTGTAACGAGCACTATAAGTTGTGGTTAAAGCCGCAGCACAGAGGCAAGTCTACAGTGACTATGACATGACTATAAATGATGTCACTGTACAATTTCCAGGCCGAAATAGCAAAATGCCCTCATTTCAATCCAATTGCACATTTATTGAAATGTCATGCTTGAATTCCAAAATAAATGCACATTTTCCCAGCTCTGACGGGTGCTGCGGGCCTTTGGACGCGTCCATCAGACCATTGAAAAACACGGCAGACAAACTCTGCTGACCGACAATTACATTCCGAATCCATCAAAACGCGCCGCTATCAGCTCGCCGCACACCAAACGCAGCAGCGGCGAATCTACCGGTCACGTCCCTATCACCAAACCAGCCATTTATTATGCAAATCACTGAACAGGTGAATAATTTCCTGGCTGCGTTTGTGTCTGCTCATCAGTCCAGGGTTGGAGGAGGGGATACGGCCCACATCCATCATCCAGAGGGAAGCAGTCAGTCTAGCGCAGATCTCAAGTCACCACCAGATACAAGTTTGCAGGTGGACCACGCTCGGGCTCACAGCCTTCACACTGAAAAGTTCATGTATTTTAATATTTTCCTATGGATAGAATTTTGTTCTTTTCTTAAAAAAAAAAAAAATAAAAAAAAATACAAGAGAATACAATTATTATCATTAGGAAAAAAATATATAGATACAATTAATACAGATTTATTTTGTTTATACAAACATATTGTATATTTATATATACATATTTTTTGTTTCTTTTTTTTACTGTATATAAATGTATTTATTTACTCCCATTTAGACATAAATATATATATATACAGGTTTTATACATTTAAATATAAAAAACAAATTAAATATGTATTTCTTAATATATATTTTATAAATAAATCTTCTTTAAATATGAATAAAATATATTAAAATATAATATATTTGTAAAATATATATTTATAAAGAAAATAATAAACGATATACAGTATATACATCCTGCATATCTGTCCTTACACGCACACACACATTTACATGTAAACATTACATGTACATTTACTTAAAAGCATATTTATTCAAGTATCTTCGTGCAGTAAATAGTGATTTAGACTAAATTATGATCTTGAAATTTAAGATCCTAAAAGTGACAATTACAAAAATACTTTTGTTAATTTAATTTACCTAAAGTGACAAACATTGCATTTACGGTTGGTAACTTAATGGTTTCTTTTTTACCCATGAACCCATTTTTTACCCATAATTTGAACCCAATTTGGACCTCTGAGTTGCGAACTCTGACTCGCCATCTGAGCCTCGGTTCTGAAAAGTGTGTTCGGTTCATCTGTGTTTGTATGCGAGTGCGACACACATTTTTCAAACTCAGATTAACACAACAAAGGGCAAACTGGGTAAAATGGCGTCCCACTTTAATGAGGAACCAAATGTTTTGTTCAAAAGGAACATCAACCGTCCACATCAATTCTCCATCTGTCCAGTCATTTTACAGCTCCATCATCATATAAACGAATATTATAATTCACATAACAGAAAGCATTATAGAGAGCCAGTCTCGCAATAAAACCAGGAAATCAATGCGCAAAAGAACAAAGCCTGATGGTCAACTCACATATTTCCCTTTAGTCTCAGTGGCGGCTTGTTGAAAAACGGGCTGCATTCGTTTACACACTCCACACCCTGAGACAAGATAGAATAAATGACATCAATCAATCAATCAATCAATCAATCAGACAAGCAGACAAGCTTTAGCCAGCACTTTTCAAATATACACATTCAGTATTTATCCACACACGTAAAAAAAGAGCTATACAGATATATAGAGCTCATACATTTCATTTATATACTTTTCATATTCATGTTTAAAACTGAATATATATTTTTATACACCTCCCCATCCCCCACAAACCTATATACAAACATACTGTAATTTATATCAATATTTGACACTTATACTCTATATAAACTTAATGAACATACTGTACATTACATATCTATACCTGCATATTTTATCATTTCTAAACTACCAAAATATAAAAATAATTAAAACACATTTTTATGTAGACTTACTGTATAAAATGTAAACACATACACACGAGGTAGACTTGAACAAAATATTCAAACTTTTGCAAAAAAAAACAACAAAAAAAAAGTCACTTTCTAGTTGAATACATTTTTTTTTATCTCAATAAACATCTCATGAATAGACAATAGACTAAGGAAGTGACATATTAAATGAACTTTTACGTCATCAGACCTTGACCTCATGAACAATTTTACTGCAGACACACAAGCGCATTATAAAAAAAAACTAATTTTGCGTCCTAATTGTGGGGTTTGAGGAGAAGCACGGTCGACTCACACGGGGCGTAAAACATCACGAGGATGGGACGCTCTTCTCTTTTCAACAGCTTGCGGAATTCCTGTAGGTCAAAGCAGACATGTGTGCGTCAGATTCCTTCCCAAACTACCGCGGTAATTCCAGCGGTCACTTCCTCCAAGTCTTCGTGTTCACATCAAAAGTCGCGTAAGAATTACTGAACTGCGGCAAAAGTCAATTTTGGGATTTAGTTTTCGGGATTCGGGAAAAATGTCGGTGGCGAGTCAATAATTGGTCAATAAACGATACGTGATTGCGGTTTGAAGTGTAACTTTCTTGGTTAAAGGACAATCCACACACAGGAGTCAGAATATGTTGGAATATTTACTTCTCAAATAAAACAGAGCAATTTTCAACAATGCAAATGAATGCTAAGAAAAGAAGACAAAAGGGAAATAGAAGCATTTAAAAATAAAGTAAAAAAAAAAGTTTTGAATAAAGAACAAAAAATAACACTGTATAGAAAAGTAATTCAAGTCAAGTTATTCAAGCCAACTCAAGTAAAATTAAGTCAAGTAGAAGGCTATTGGATTATTTTGAACATAAAATTCAGATTTAATCCAAATGATTGAAAACATTGGAAGAGAAAAACGACCATATAATTACGTATTTATTATTTCAAACATATTAAATATTTGAGTTTAAACTCATGTGGACGACACTCTTCTCTGGTTGGTTTCCCAGATAAAGGTCACATGACCGAGCAACTCCGCCCAACCTTTTCATGTATGCCAATTTGCAGCGTTCCTACACTTTCTAAAATATTCAAGCACTTTTCAAGAACTTTCAAGGTCTATTTAAGTTTTGGTCCTCATTCCAGTTAAATCACTAAATCACTTCATATTTGTATTTTGGTACATTTTTGTTTTTTATTTCGAATACGTTTAAATACAAATAAATACTATTATAATGTTAATTACTAAATTAAATACTAAAATCTGAAAAATTACCCAACCCAAGGCCGCTGTAAAATTATCAGACGTCGACTGGTCCGTGATGACAAAAATGTTGGGGACCTGTGTTAATGCATTAAAATTTTATGTGCCAAAGCTTAGATCTAAAGTACTGTGTGATCATAGTGTCAAAATCTCGTACAATCAACGTTATTGTTAGTGGAACAAATCAACATTTTAAATCAGAAAATATTTCAGATGGCCATCGCGAAGCATTTTGGCATTTATCCAAGCCAAATTTCACGTATTCTAAAAAACAGAGAGCAGCGAACGAAAGAACAGTTAAAAGCCTTCGTTTTGACGATTGAAATACAGTACAGAAATACAATTGTAGTAGTTAAAGAAGTAGTGGGGGAGTAGTCATCCAAGTGACTCGTCTAATCCAGAATCCGCACGCCGTCCAGACCAGAGGACGTGAACTTATCCGGATTCCACTGTATAATTACATTTTCAAGCATTTTCAAGCACTTCACTTAACAATCAAGCATTCAAGGCCTTGAAAATACATGATTGAAATTCAAGCCTTATGAAGGATTTCAAGCACCCGTAGGAACCCTGAATTGAAATAAAATCACAGCTTTCTGCATCATGGCACTAACATCACGGTAAGACGAAGAGTGCAGAGACACTCACCTTCTCTGACTCCAGGTGAAGCAGGTCTTTGGCCTCGGGATTCTCCTCCCACAGGGGGGCGCCAGCGGGGTCCTTCAGAAAAGCCACCATGGACTGAAAGAGAATCACAAGCGCTTGAGTGTCCAAGGCAACCGATTAAAGAACCAACTTTAAATAAAAATAAAAAACTGCGTAAAAACTAAAATCGCTCAAACGACGTGGAGGCCTGTTGCCAGGAAAAGCCGTGAATTTCTCAGCGATGCATTCATTAGTTAATTAAACTCCACGCCGCGTATTAATTTTGTGTTCAACATTAATGTCAATTGGAGGCCATAATCGCTGCGGCTTTCACCGGGATCCAACTTGGAGGAGGTGAATTATCACCACTTAAAACTTTTTTTTTGCTGCGGTGATTGCGCTCATTTATCTCCGGATGTTTGCATCCCAGACATTACAAACCAATCATGGGCTGGATATGAAGTGTTTTAGATGTGATTCCGAGGGTAAATGAGGAGGAACGTGTGGTCTACAGCAGCAGGTGCTCCGCTGGTTCCCCCGTCACCAGCATCCAGCTCGGCCTCATTCATTTTTAACTTTCCCGGGTTCAGCAGAACCATTCATCAACACGGTGTCAGCGCTGCTCGTAATTGAGTCACAAGTCGTGCTGAGATTTAAATAGCTAAGAAAAGCCACAGAGAGCGAGTCTGGTGCACGACTAACGAAGGAGCTTCAGGTCAAGAACTTTACAATACAGATAAAGATAAAGAGAGATAGAGCGAGCAGTAGAGTGAGACATGAAGAGGAGAGAGAGAGAGTGACAGGAAGAGAAAGGCCTTGAGCGAGAGAGCTTGAGAGTGAGACAGACTGAGAGAGCACGAGACAGAAAGAGAGAAAGACAGAAAGAGAGCTGGGTCATGCCATCATACCTAATACTACCTCATACCACCTCATACTACATCCTACCATCTCATACTATTTCATACT
>MU204278.1:5230612-5261767 GCA_017309775.1 Paedocypris sp. Pulau Singkep | reverse complement strand
ACATTATAATACCTCTTATTACATCCCACATCTCATACTATCCCACACTACATCATACCACTTCATATTACATTCTACTATTTCATACTACATCCTACTACATCATACTACATCCTACTATATCATACCAAATCCTACTATCTCATACTATCTCATACCACTTTATACAACATCAAAAAACACCATACTTGTAGTGTAGCAGCTCCACTCCTCTGGGCTTCGAGCTGGGATCCACTTTGACTTTTTTACAGAGTTTGCGGCCTTCAGAATCCCTGACGAGAGACAAGCATGACAGCAAATAATGTAAAACATGCTGCACGGTAAAGAATTACAATAAATCAGGATGACTGTCATCATTTAAAACCAAGGCTGGAAAAAAAAAAAGATATAAATCATATAATTTTTTTTTAAATGAATATCACAATTTCAAATGAATTTTTGAAATCTTCAATCATGTAATTTTTTAAACTAATATTATGGCATCAAAAATTTTGAACAGAACAACCTGATTTACGTCAAAATCACATCGCAATTGTTTCAGCGTAAAAAATTGCCAGCGCAACGTTATTAAAATACTTTCATTAAAATAATATTTACGTATATTTTATATATAACTGCTGCTTTTGCCTTCTATTCGAAATCAAAATAACTACAGGTCTAATTTTAATCAGTATCCCACATTCTGCCCAGTATCAGCAAACGGCCTTCTTTTCCTGCAAAAGTCAACATCTAGTCACAAATAATTATGCTCAGCGAATATAATTACATTATTCAATTATGAAATGAAGCCCTAAAGGACGTTTGTCATGCAAACGGACGCAGCTCAAAAACTCTGACACAGACAACGTCCCGAGACATTAAATAATCTGCTGTTCTGCAGCCCGTCAGCGGGCTGGCGTGATAAGCTAATGCCAACGCTGCTATTCTTTACATTATAATCGTATACATATATTTATGTTTATTAGTTCATTTTTATGCCAGAAGGTAATGCCACACGGACATTCTTCTCTCCATGTCGAACCAGAATTCAGTCAAATCAATTAAAAGAGAGTAAAAAATTAAAGAATGAAAAATAAATATTGTATGGATAAAAACTAAAGAATAAGGCATTTTAAATACTGCCTTATGGAAAGTAATGTGATTTTTTTTTTATTTCGACACAAACAATGTTTAGAAAGTTGTTAAAAGTGTGTTCTCTCACATACACATTTGTATTATTTATTGCATCTTATTACTATTACAATTATAATGCAATTATTATAATCATAGCTTTTGACTTCTTTAAAACCACCAAAATAAAACTGTATTGCCAGTGTGATTAATAAAAGTTTCATCTTGTTTTATTTTTATGTTTGGGCACTAAATAACGATCAATGTTGTCATCGTCACACCATTTTACCGATAAATTGCAAAGAACAATTAGAAACAAAAGATTGAAGAGGTCACTTAAACGCCTTTCGAAAGCAAACAGCACATAAATGAAAAATTAGGCGAAAACAATGTCTCGCCACCTTCGCACTGACACCTAAATGGATTGGTGGAACCTGACGACAGAAAAGACCCACAATTACCTGGACACACACACACACACACACACACACACACACAGTAATGGCTTCCAGGCCCTTGGGTGATAATGAGCATGGAAATGCATTACATAAGCATGAAGAGAAGCGGACAAGACTTGAGAGTGATCTAAAGCCCCTCGCTAATGGAAATTCAAAGAGATGGAATTCAATTAAGCCTCTGACAGGAAAACAGGATACAGTCCCACACCAGTTCTTTAAGGCGCAAGAGAAATATTATTAGCCAGTTCGCACTCGACGTAGATCGAATTCACCGTCTGAAGAACAAACTTGTGTTCCTCTCCTGTGAAGCGATCTGATTGGCTGCTGTCAGTGTCATGACAGTGCTCATTATCATATAATTAAAGGCAGACTGATCACCCAAATGCACCGCAACTTTTCATTGGACAAACTGGTGAAGCGGTGAACTTATTAAACCGTACTGCCGATTATGAAATGATGATAATGTTGAAAACATGCAAATCATAATCCCGTGTAGCGAAGGGCTAGTCACTTAATTGTGAGTAATTGAAAACTACCAATTACAGTTTGCCTTGCATTTAATTTACTTTTGCATTTACTGTGTGGTAGTTATTATTGTTCGATAGTTACTTAGTAACAGTGATTTAATTATTCGTTGATTGACTTTAAATGTTATTCAAACTACAAAAGCTGCTTAAAATCAGCTATGGGTTGACTGATTGATTAATTAATGAATTGAAAACTGATTTAATTAATTCAGTTTGTTTAAGAACTGAAATAAACTTAAACTAAAACAAAACAATATTAAACTAAAATGCTACAAAAAATATGGTCAAAAATATATTAAAATATTTTTGAATATTTATTTAATCTATCAAAATCAATTAGTAAGTACATACGGTTTTTACAAGGGTAGTTAGAGCCCAAATCATATAATAAAGAAAAATAAAAAAATAAAAATTTTATAATAACAATTCCTCAGTAATTTGAACATTTGGAACCAAAAACCCCTCACATATTTTGTTCCTCTCACACTCC
Source organism: Paedocypris sp. Pulau Singkep (assembly GCA_017309775.1). NCBI lineage: Eukaryota > Metazoa > Chordata > Actinopteri > Cypriniformes > Paedocypris > Paedocypris sp. Pulau Singkep. The sequence continues at coordinate 5,259,182 of MU204278.1, read as the reverse complement.
AAAGAGCCAAGTCACTTTAGCAGCAATCACCTGACACAAATACAGTAAATTACGGTAAAAGTCAATCTTACAAAGCGTTTTTTGTTTTTGCGTTTTTTTATTTTCCCCCCAAGCAAACCCATAAAACTCAACGTCGCTTAACAAAACCATCAGTTTAAGGTCAAATTAGGGTAAAAAAAAAAAGACAAAAAAAGGCAAACATGAAAACCATACATAGAAACAATAGAGAAAGTGTATAAAATATAAAATAAACTAAAAAACTCCCACACTGGACTATTCATTGGGCAGGATTATTGCATTCCAATTTCCTTCACAAAGATCCGGCTAAATCCATGACCCACTTCTTAGCACGGTTTCCCTCGCGGACGGCGGCTCGCCATCTCTCCGCTCTCCTCGCCATCGGAGAAAAGCAAGCAAACTTCGCCAATCACCATCACAGCTTTCTAGAAGTTTCTCCGCGAAACAGCAACGTGATGAAACTCCAGCAAACACGCCACGAGAAAACTGCATCGCACTAAGTGGAGCGTGACCTGTGAGTCTAGTGGTCATTTCGCTAAAAAAAAATCTCATTTTACGTGACCTTTCGATAGAAATAAAGGTTAATGCAGCATGCAGACACACTTCTCGCTCGGCCTTTAAGCCAAATTCTGAACTCATTACACATCTACATTAGCAAACACACTCGGCCGGCTGCAAAAATGGTTCCGTAACAAGCCAGAGAATCTAGATTTAACCTGGATGGGCTTTTGTCAGGATAATAGCTGCGGAGGTTTTCCAAGGGCAGAGACGGGAAGCGCGGGTCATGGAATCAGCTGATTCCAACAGAGTAATGAAAAGTCTGGACTTACCCACAATTCACCCAGGCGATGGTGCCTTGGCCCTTCACGGACTGAGCCACATCAGAGAGAAGCTTTAGATGAGCATCTCCAGAAGAAGCTGGAAACAGAGGCATTTACAGTCGTTTACCAAGCTGAGCTGGATTCAAAAAACTTTTGTTTTTAGTCATTGTCGCCTAAATGTCTTTATTGTCATTGTCTCGCAATCAGGTGTAAAGAGAAGCTGCAAACCACACTTGAGTAAAAAGTACGAATACCTTGAGTAAAAATTACTCCATTACAAGTCACCAATTCCAAGAAGACTTGAGTAAAGTAGTAAAACATCAAATTCATAAGGATTTAAGCATTTTGGTCGGTCTGAATTTAGGCTAAAGTAATGGGAAAAAGAAGAAACTCTTTATTCATGAGATTTTATTTTCTAATAAAGAATTAGATTTTAATTCAAATTGGCACAACAAAAAGAAACAAAAAATAACAAAAAGTAAGTCTCAGTCAAACTCAAAAATGCAAAAGAGTATTATCATAATTAGCATAATATAGCATAGCAAAGTACTCGGCACAAGTAGCCAAGAAAAATACTTAAAATACTTAAGTAAAAGACACCCATTTACTCAAGTACACCACCATATAATGATAATTGAAACTTTATTATACTGTCAGTGGGGAAATTTGTACAGTATTTTTGTACAATTTTGTACTAATTTGTATAGTTCAACCACATTTTTTTTCACATTTTTTAAACATATACATTGCAGCAGTAAGTTTAACATTGCAATCTAAAATAATACACTGGCTTTAAATAGCAGCTTCTCCTATGAATGTGACTGAATGTGTGATCAAGAATCAGGTTATGACATTATAACATCATGTATGAGTCACTTCCTGTCTTGAACGAGTCCATCTTTTCCCCGATGATGGTTCCATCAGGACTCATCTCGCTCATCACGCCATTTAAAGCACACGTCTTAGGGGTTTGGAGTCTGCGGGTGGGATTTTATCTTCCTTCTACTCTAAATCACCAGCTTTGCATTTTTCCAAGGCTGATATGGATTCATATTGTAGATTTGGTATCACAATGAGAAATTTGCTCCATCACTTGATAGACATCATGGAGATGATCTGGAATGTTCCTAGCAACACCACTGGGGTTAGAAAAATAACGGCGATTCATTCATACGATGAAGATGATTTTGAAGAGTTGGTGTCGTCACCATCACAGTCACATGTCCCGGGACGCTGAACTCCTGAGACAGCCATCAATCACCTGCAATTGGTTGGATGCTCGGCCTCATCCAATAACCTCGCCCACTTAAAACGACTGGCGAGTTATGAACCAAATAAATCTGGGGCGCGGTGAGAGATTGCGTGCGGACGTTGATTGCCGAGTGTTGTGACTGCTTCTAAAAGCGGACGGATGAATATTTAGCACTTTTCCCAGAGGATTGGTTCAGAGCGAGTGTGATTTCAAGCTTCATCGTGCACGGAGACGTGTAAAGGCGGAGAAGGACTGACCTGACTTGGTGTACAGGACGAGGACGTTGGTTCTGGTCCTCAGAAGCTTCTTGAAGTCCTTGTGATCGTTGACTTTCTCGATGAGCGGAGACACTTTGGCGGCCTGAGCGGCGGACGCAACGGCCACCTGAGGGCGACCAGAAAGACCGTTTGTCACTGACACGGCCACACGAATGGATCACAACAACTACGTTACAAATGTCATTGACCTTCACACCAATAAATCCCAGTGTCCATCTTAGTCTGATGCTAAACCGTTACCGTAGGCACAGGGACTATCAATAGATGAAAGAAGGAAAAACTACAAGAACCTGTAAAAACGTGATTTTGTTAAAACATGTCAGACAAAAAAAAAAAAAAACGAAAAGTGAATGTGGAGTTCAAGTACTTGATCATCAGCCAATCAGATGTAATAATTACGTAAGCATTAAGTAATACTGTACATGTTACAGCTATAAGAAAAGTGCTTGATAAATACTCAATTTCTTTTTCTTAGATCATATCTTTTCAATCTTGATTTGATTAAGATATATGTTTGATTATTGAATGATTAAGAATTGATATTGACTATAAATTATTGGATGCTGAAATGTAATTGTATTTTTTTTTAACAAATGTTCTAAAAATGTTAGTACCAAAAAGCATGTCTGGTTTAGTAAAGCTATAGTTTACTATTAATATTTTTATTTGACTGCATTTGAATTGTTTACATCACTGTGATGGGTTGCCAATCCACTCAGGGTGTGTCCCACCTGCTGTGATTGGCTCTGGTTTCATGATGACGCAAAAACGAAAAGAAAAAAAAAAGAAAAAAATATTTTCTTTTAATCATGAAATATGGCGCATATATTCACAGTCACCCATCACAATAACTCTCAAAATATGCCACAAAACACATTTCAAAAGATTGTCTCAAGCCATAACGTGCAGCGGCAGAACGTGCCGTCCATCATCATCGCTAACCTGTCAGAAGCATGTGATTGGGTTTGGGTGTAGCTGATAAGGAGACGGGAGATAAAGCCGTAGTGGAGCAGAAGATGAGGATGACAGGAGCACAAACACAAGCAGTGGCTCGGATGTATCATGCATCTTTGTCAATGTTCATGTCCAATTCCTGAAGAGGAAAGACATGAGCACGATGACGGAAATTGGACTGGATAGATCCATGGAATCAGCACCACATTTCTCCACTAGCACACCAAGAAAACACAAAGTTGGTCTTTGACGTTTTCTATGACAAGTCAGAAGCCAGAACCACCTTACAACTATAAATCCATAAAAAAATAAAAATAAAAAAAAAAACCTCGCCACAGTTCAATTCCGTGGTTCCCAAACCCATCCACTTTTCTGCGATTTTTCTTGCCACAATATAAAACATTACAGCTTTAAATTAACTCTTGAGAATTGTAAATATGGTTATGAGAAATCTATATTTCTCACCATGAGAATTTTAAATATGGAAATGTAAAATAAATATTGATAAAATGTATGAGAACTATCTGAATATGGATATTTAAAATAACAATAGAAAAATATATTAGAATCATGGGAATGTTACATATGGATATACAGTATCTATAATAATGAAAAATATATTAAAACAATGACAAATATTAAATAGTAAATACTTATCCATATTTAAAATTCCCATAGTTCTAATATAGTTTTTTTTTCCATTATTTTTGATAGATATCCTTATGGATACATTTTAAGTACAGCTTATTAAAATGCTACATAATGTGGCTGAAATGTTACAGTTACTGATGACTTTAGCAGTGCGGCGTCTGCATTTGTGTCTCAGAAACAAGTTTCAGAACGTTCAAATCAAAATTGTCAATAATTCTCGATTAGAAGACGATGGTCTAATGTGAGAACGTGACCAATGTTTTACGTTCTTCATATGTAGTGGAGGTTCACAAGCGTATGTGCTCGCAAACACTGTGGTCTTATCTTTCACATATCTGGAAAGTTCACTGGTGATAGGTCCGAATAAAACTCCAGTAGTGATTTTCCCTACATTTGTCCTTCAGAGACGTTATGTTCTGGAAGCATCTTGTATAGACACTAGATGCGTCTGGCTGGTTCTCTGGGGTCAGTGCACGAGGAACGTCTCTGATCAAGAGAACATGAAAGAACATTTCGAAGGAAGATCTGTGACACGCTCGGCCTTTAAAGTAAACGTTCCACACAGACTCACATTTGATCTAGAAAAACAAGGCGAGATGAAGAAGATTCTTCAGCTTTTTGATTGAAACGGCAGTTTCAATGAAGAATTTAGTGTAAAATATATTTCCCAAATGAAAACAAATCTGTATACAACTATTCATAGAAAGGCAAATAAAGTTATAGTCGTTTAATTATGCTCTACCAAGTTAAATCGGTAAAAATATTCGAAATAATAGTTTACATTATAAACTACTATAATAGAAAATACATAAATAATAAAATAAATGCAAATATAAGCAATCTGTAAATACAGTATGGTGAAAATAATACATTGCAATCATTAAAAAAAACGTATAAGCAGGATTTATTTTTTTAAACTGAAAATAAATTAAAAAACTCAGATGCCAATTATAAAACGAATAAACTCGGACCCGAAAACGTCGTCAAAATGTTCCTTTCGTCTTGCCGTAGATCACATGGCGCAATCAAACATCACATGACGTATTCACACACAATAAATTGATTTCATAAACGTATTAAATGTGACGTACACTAATACCATGATATGATGATGTTTCAGCTATTATCAAAATCTCGCTTTACGTCTAAAGCAGAAGATCAAGCAGGAGAAAAGCACATCTCACATCTCATCTCTGCTCAGAGACAAACCGCTCTGTGTTCTCTGTCTGGTCACATCAGGTTTCGCTTTTCTTCACACAAACGGTCCAGACCCGACGGGACCATTACTGTCCGGCTAATCATCAAGCGCCGGGTCCGTAACAGAGACGCTCCTTTGGCTTTTCCTGAGCTGTAACGATCGACATGAACATTATTCCGACAAACCCTCTTTGTTGGCGTCGCCTGTGGACCAGAGAAACTCAGAGGAGCCCAACGTCAAAACCAGATCCGGTTTTGGGGGAAAAGATCCATTCAGGAACAGAACAATAGCGTTTTTCCTCCAGATTAGTCTTTTTGAAGTCATTCTGTCTACTGATTATTTCAATCTCGTGGAATCACGGACATGGACTTCTGTAAATCTTTCACTTGGGAATAAAAGTCTGAACATAAAATGGGTTCAGCAAAATATCAAAGTCTGTCGTATTAGTCCAGTGTACGTTTCAGACAATGCAGTGCACGTGATGAACAGGTCATAGTGTAAACACACCCACACACACACACACACACACACAGACACACACAAAAGTCTGGAGCTACACAAACACACAGAAGCCACCTAACACACACAGACTACACAATCAAACTCTAAACTTCAGGACCGCCCACCCGACACACACACCCACACCCACACACAAAACAAAAACAAAATGTAAATAAACGTAAAAATATAAACAATCTGTGTACACCCTTAACTCTAAAATATTGACCTTAAGGATAAGACACAAGAATACACACAATCAATACAAATTTGCACAAACCAACACATACTGCCAATGCATATTCTTTGAACGCCAAAAATACAACTGATAACACACACAATATCTACCCAAAGTTAACAGTGCCATACATACAAAATAAACACACACACACAAACACAGACAGACAGACAGACACACTTCCAATGCAAATTTTTTGGACGCCAAACACTCACAATATCACACACAATATCTACCCAAAGTTAACAGTGCCATACATGCAAAACAAACACACACAAACAAATATTCAAGTGTAGGACACCAAACTTTTTCTCTCTCACACACACATACACCTCACCTTTGCTGATCGCACACAAACACACACACACACACACACACACGCACACTGCCAATGCAAATTCTTTGGACGCCAAACACACACAAACAAACAAAACGGATGATACACACACAATATCTACCCAAAGTTAACAGTGCCACACATACAAAACAAACACACACACAAACATTCAAAGTGTAGCCAAACTCTCTCTCTCTCTCACACACACACACACACACGCACACACACACACACACAGTCCTGCTCAATCAGCAGCAGAACCCATAATCTGACATGCGCCGTGCATCACAAATCAGCTCAATAAATCTCATCCTGTTTTCAGTCTTGCACTGATTCAGCACAAACCCGGAAAGAACTCAAGCGGGGAACAACACGGGGGTCTCGGGATAAACACCGCCGACGTAGAAAACTCACGACCACAGAATGACAAGCGTTCATCTTCAGGCCGAAACCTTCACGCACAGCAGCAGCGGATGAAATACAGCCGTGAACAAGGTGCGGAGATGCCATCACGGGTGGGATGAAGAGGGGGGGGGTCTGCAATCAAGATTAAGAGATTTGATAAATTGCCCTGACAGGCGGAGGAACGAGAGGAGAACCTTCTCTCCTCCCCCGCCGAAGCCATCACAAACTCCAGCATCTTTGTTTGCAGTGGCAGGCGCAAAACAGGATGTGAGACGGGAAAGCGAGGAGACGTGGCAGGAGCGAGTTCTTCATGCTCCACGTCTGCTAATAAAGAGTTTGGTGACGCAGGTCGACACGGTAGACTCACTAAAAGAGCCTTACAAACACTTTCTCATTCATCAGAACTCGGTCAAGGTTAATCAAGGTTAAAGTTGCTGACGCTGTGGATGTAAATTACAGACTTTTGTCTTCAAGCATAAATAACAGACACGAGAAAAGCCACGATGGATGCAAGTCTTTGGATGTACCATTTTGTGCCAACCTGTTGATGGATAAAGAGTTTGAACGCTTATAAAAGCTTGTTTAATTAAACCGGACACGTGACACTGACCATTGCTTTATGAACAACTATTAATAATAATAAAACACAAACACTGTAGCACAAACACAAAAACACAAAACTCCACAATCCGCTCATGACTTCTGAAACTTGGTAATTTTGTATTTTGGGCGGATAGTTCCAGAAATCACGCAAAGTTTGAACTCTGGCGTGTAAAATAACAAACTCATAAATTTATATGCATTTAAAATTCATTTACACACGCACAATCCAAAAACATTAAAAAGATGAGAAACAAACAGTATTACTCCAGAATAATGGTATTTAAAAGACCAAGACAACTTGTAGCTCAGCCAAGACACAAATGAAGATTTGAGAAACAAACCAAAAAAAAAAAGTGTGTGTGTGTGTGTGTGTGTGTGTGTGTGCAAGTACTGTATAGAGAGATATAGATGAGAGAGAGCAAGAGCAAGCGAAAGTAACCTAATAAAACTACATCAGCGTTAATCATTGCAATAAACATGTTTAAATTTAACATTGTAAAAAAAAAAGAAAGGTATTTTGTTCCATTTGTTTCTGACTAGGTCCATTAATATTTTTTCATCAATACAAGTTATTCAACGTAGGCAGTGATTTATCACCCACTTGACATATTTATTTCCATTTATTATGACAAGAAAAAAAAACTTATTTTACTATACGTAATTTTGTAAATAGCTTATCTTCCTAGTGAAGTTTTGTAGTAAATACGCTGGCAACGTGAATTTGTAAAGGCTTCACTTTATTGTTCTAAATCGATAAATCCTCGTTTCACTGAAGATCACATGTTCCAATACTGTTGTACCGATTTTTTAGACCGGACTTACAGTAGATGTACAGCATCTTTAGCGAAGTTAATTGTTTCTCTTCTAAACTCAAAGAATAATAACAACAACAGAAGAATGAGAAGAAACATCTAAGTCGATCTCTTCTGGTGTCAACTTTGAGCTTCTAAGATCATTCCTTCTATCTTTCATCTTACATTTTTCCGAACTGTGACCGAATGTTCAGTATGACGCTTTGCCATTTATGGTGTTAAAAATTAAGCAGGATTTTTAAAAACACTCACCAGTAAAAGGAAAACGAACATTTTGATCAGCTTCCTCCGTCTCCCGTATCGATCCCAAGAAGCCATGATGCCGCTGCCACGTCTGGCTACGCATGCGCAAACCACATTTCTCCAACTCGTTGGAGCGCGCAGGGAATGTTGGGAAGTGTAGTGTCTTTGCAAAAATAGGTTTTAAGTGTTCTTTTTTCGATCATTTATTTAAAAGACAAACGACTATAAAAAGATGAATTGTATTAGTTTAATTTGGTATAAAAACATTATGGTTTAAAACAGGTTGTCATTCCGGATCACACACATACACGCAAAAATAAATAAATAAATAAATAAATAAATGCCCCAGAAGCACTGCTACCACCTGGATGTGGCAGCATCATCATGCAACTGCCAGCTGTTGTCTGCACATCGCTGGGTGGATAAATGGACAGATTTTTCATCTCCTGCTCATTCATTTTTGTGTTCATTTATTTTTTTATTAAATTGCAAAAGTTATATTTATTCACCCACTCGACTAACTGGGATATTTAAAGCACGCGTGTTGTGGGCTTTGAGTGAATACTATTTTTGATTGCTTAGGAGAACAATAGAGAACATTCCACACACATACACTGGAACAACCTCGACCTGAAAACAGTGCGTTTATTTGCTGTTCATCCCAATTAAATCAACACGTGATGACAGAACCGCGTGTCGGCAACAGTGACATCCAAATGGTTAATTAATTGCCATGGTACCTAACTGGATCTTGGAAGAGTCCATCCCGGCTTGGAAAGGGGGTGTCTCGTCATCTTCGAAACATCAGAAATCGATCACACCTCTTTTGCAAGAATATAAAACATAGAAAAAAAGTTCCAATGTAAGACAAAAAACTTATATTCTGTAGCTTCTGAGCGTGTGGTCCCGGGCGAAGCTTCAGTCCGCATCTCGCACCCCCGTTTGTCCGTGCAGTCGCCTCGTCTCCCCAACGCAGCGCAGTGAAGCCGCGGCAGGTCGAGCGGGGGAATCATTCACAGAAAACGGATACTGAGCAGCGCAGACCCGAGCGGACGCCGAGCTTATTCGTTTTCGTGGTGACAACGTCTCAAGGTAAAGAAAAAAAATACTCCACGTCGTTTACAAGCTCCGCAAAAGTACTCGTGGTGGTGCGCGCGCGGGTCGGAGTCTGGTGATGCTGCGAAGAACTTGAAGAACTTCTGTGGTTCCGTTACGATTTCAAACAAGGGGGTCACGTTTGCGCAGTCTGTGGTTTACGTGTTTGTATCTCTAGTGCTTTTTAAATATTATTTGCTCTTTTTCATTGTGAATGCGATGCAGTTATTTGCATGGTTGTGCATGGATTTTTTTTTCAAGCAATCCCTTCTTCTCTTTCTCTGTCTTTTCCGAGATATTTAGAGATATCGAGATATATAGAGGTGCTGCGTATACATATGCGTATACATTATTCTCTCGATCTCCGTATTTAAATCTCTGTCTTTCCCTTTTTCCGTCACTTTCTCTCTACCACTTATCTTCTTTTTAGTTCCCTCTCTTCTTTTTCCTCTCGTTTCATCTGTTTCGTACTGTATATCGTACCTCACTCTACCCTTACTCAATACTCAGCTTCTTTGTCAATTTCTTTTCTCCTCTCTGTTCCATTTCGTATTTATCACAGTATTTGTACGATACAAGATCTGATATCAATGTTCCGGACTTAAATCACGTTCAGATCCGACGAATTTGCTTTCGGAACCGAAGCGCTCACTGTCTCCAGAGGAATGTGCAGCGTGTGTTTTTTCAGATTTTAGTTGATTATTTTTCTAGATTACTTTAATCTCAGTTGTTTTTCTTGTAGATTGATAGATGATTTGAGATACGTTTTTCCGTGACTGACACGAACATTGACACTGCTGTATTTTCTTTTTATGTAAACCAAACAGAATCTGAGAAGTAACGTTTTTTTCTCCTCTTTAAAATCACGTCGCGTTCATCATAACAAACGTTCAGTAGCACAATTAACGTTTCATAGCTTTTGGCGGATGTTCAAATGTACGAATGTGTTTATATTTACTCGTAGTATTTATAATAAGGAAATTACAATAATGTGTGAATGGTTGCTCACGTGCTCGGACTTTTAAAAACAAATTATACATATTATAGTTTAGCTTTTTGGGCAAAAGTGAGTTTTTAAGTATCTAAAGCGTTTCTGCTATGAACTCTTTAACTATTTAAAAACACTGGAGTATGTTGAACATGCATGAAGTTGTTGCGGAGCAGGTGTACAGGACACAAACTGCAGTTCCCGACGAAAACAGTAGGGGGTAGTGTCGAGTCTCAGCCGAAAGCAATGGCTGACGATCTCGCGTCAACAAAGGCTTGCGGGCCCGGTGACGTAAATATATAACGTACAAATGTGTTGGAATTTTATTAGATGCATACACAGTTGATGCAGCAATTCAAAGACTCCTTGTTTGTCTGACAGCATCCGAAGTTCTACCAAAAACCCTGAAATTGTGCTGAGAAGCAAAGCAAGCAAAGTTCAACAAGTTCATCGCACATTTTCTTGTATCCAATTGGATGCTTTTATCTAAAGAGCTCCAGCACGAAAGGTCTTCTTGCTTCTTGGATTTGTTAGCATGGTGTTTATCAGTTAGCATGGTTGTCTTCTTCATTCTTGTTCTGCTAAAAGTAATTCCTGCTGGTTGCTCTGGGATTTCACAGGTGTTTGCTTTCAGACGCTCCCGTTGTGTTTCATTGGAAGACGCAAATGAAAACCTCAATGGGCTCCTCACAGTCACAGTACGGCCGACTCTGGGGGTCCGACGCTCAACAATAGCCCGTCATAGTTTACATGATGAAGGATTTTGCGCCTGGGCCTATTGTGTATATCTGCGTGCGTTCTCAGCGGCTTGTCAATGTCGCTCGGCTTGTGAATGTCTCTTTCATCCGAGGAGTTCATTTGTTTACAGGTTCACTAAAGGCTTTTATGTATGAGTATTAATATTCATCCCACCGCATGTGCCTATTGATTCATGTGTTTTCTTAGCGCGTGAGGCCTCTCTTTTAAAATGCTAAGCAGTTTCTCCACGTCAGACGATCAGATGAGTTCTCTTGTCAAGCGATGGAGAAGTCCTCACCTCGACATGGCTGATGGACTTCCATAGTAACACGAGCTGAAGACGGAAGGCGATCTGATCAATTACATCTGATATCGGCATGAATAATTTTAGATCTTGGGAAGTGATGACTTAGGAGCCCTTATCAAACTTTCAGTGGTGCAGACACAAGACGTGCCATCTGAATTATTACTAATGCTGAGCCATCATTTGAGATGGGACAGTTGAGATAAAAGTTTAATGGGAAAGAACTTGATCTGACTGGCAGGAGATATGACTGGGTGGACTAGTGTCAATGGCCGTATAGTTTGTGCGGGTCAGTTTGGGATCTGAGCTTCTCAAAGTCTGAGGTTTCCTCATGAAAAGCTCAAGAGTTTGGCTAAACCTCAAAAAACGTTATTTTTGATGATCAGAACTAGCAGTGTCCTTAAGACACACAGGATTTGTCTTCTTCAATTATTCTAATGATTTCTTCTAGAAGAGTTGGTTTTCATGTCACAAAGTCTAAGCCTGAGCGGCTGGATAATGGACATTTATTAGGAGACATTTAGGACACATTTATGACAGTATTGGGTTTACCGTATCCGTCTTTACTGTCAGTTTTAAGGCTTTAACAATTTTTTTGTGGGCTAGAAAAAAGGTTCTGTCTTTCTTGAACAAATCATGAAGCAGGAAATTATTAGGCGATTAAAAAGAAATTCACTAAGTGCAAACTAACTCGGCAAACTAACATCTTTTTTCATATTCAAATATGGAGAGAAAAATACAGAGTTACGGAAAGTTCTTCATATTATTGTGCAATTTGTCTTGACAATTTCATGTTCTCAAGTGTTACATAAAAAAAAATACAGTCATAAAAGACTTATGAATATGGTAGACATGTTTATTTTATTTATTTTGTCCAATTTTAAAGGTCTTGGTTGACTTTTGTTTCCATTTTATAAATAAATGGATACAGTGTTTTAATAAACCAACCTAAAAAGATCATAACAGCTTGAAACATGTTGCTTTTGGAGCTTTGGCTCGACACATCTAGATTTGCGGTCCAGAAATGTTTGCTTTGATGATGCAAGGCTTCTCGTGAAATCATGGTTAATACTGCGTGTGTGTTTTATGATTTTACTTGTAATTGTTTCAATCCAGTAGCACAGGCTGAATTTGGAGGCTATTGGCAGTTTCTCAAGCAAATCCTTTAAAAAATGTGTTTATCCGAGGGAAAGGAGGTGGATTTGGTCAATTCATCTAAGGAACCGAACTGGGAAAACACATCTGGTTGAGATGTTTGCGTCTCCTTATGTTCATTTTAGGGGAAAAATCCACTCTGACACTGTCCGTTTCAAATGCCATACTATTCCTGTGATTCGAACCCACAGTTTGGTGTTGCGAACGTCCAGCTCTACTAACGTAAAACTTGATCCGGATGGGAGGCCTGGTCCCACTCGGCCTGTGTAAAGCGATCTGTGATATGGCTGAGCTGCTTTCTGTCTGGAGCTCCCGATTAATACTTGATGTGATGGAAGGTGCTCGATTTGTCGAGAGCCTTATCTTGTCAACACACTGCGTTTCAGTTGATTTTGTTGTCTTCAGACAGACGGCAACTGAAATACAACAGACAATTAAGCCTCCGAACCAACAATTATGCTCTTTGTTGTCATGGCGATGTCTCCACACAAACCAAGCGAGGCACATTGTTCACTCGTGTGGGTTCTAATTAAAGCAAAGCTCTGTTTCCTTCATCCTTTCACAAATGTACAAATTATGTCTTCAGTCACCTCCAGCAAGCAGATGCTCTGTAAAAAAAAAAATCCAGAGAATGATTTTGACTGTCTTTATGAATTCTATTGCTATTGTTGCTATTCTTTTAATATTTCTCAAGTTTTGGCCTCGGTGGATGGAGGGATGCTGTTGTATGTAAGCGGACGTGAAGGCATGCATCTCTTCTTCGGCATTGTTCAATCCAAGGAGCCTTCAATGAGGAGACGAGGAAAAGGGTAAAGACCAAAATGCTCCCACAGTTGATTTGGCCATTGTGGGGGAGGAACACTATTCCTATTGATGGTGTTGTTGGTGAAGCCCCCGAACGCTGCAGAAAGGGGGCCCATTCAGTGCCACGGCGGACCCGGCAGAACTATGGGAGATGGGTGTTAGTGCTATTGTGGAGCGTGGTGGGAATATCGCTCCTGTTCTGGTGATTTAACACCCGAGGGTGAAGGCACTTCATCAGGATGAAACTGATCAGGGTGCAAGTTTACTTTTGATTTCAGTTTGCATCTCTGAGCTGATCAGATGTTCTCCAGGCCTTCTGAAATACAAATGAAAAGGCCTCTGAAATAAAAATACTCGGAAAATTGACCCAATACAATTATCATACGAATTACACAACAACTTAAAACTGCTATAAATGTGTATATATATTTTGTATAAATACAAAATAAATATATTACAATATAATACAATATAAATACATTTTGTCTAAAATTGTAGCATAGTGTAGTGTAAATTAAAAATGATTTCCTCAACATGACTTCTACATGACAGCTGATTTATGTTTTTACAAAAGACAGAATTGAAAATGCCATATTAAATCCTAAATTTCCCTATTTTATGTGACACTCTTAACTCATATTTAATGTGATTTGAACAGAGAAAATTATTTAAATAGAAAAAACCAATACTTTAATTTAATAAACATAAAAATTGTTTTCTTTATAAACCACTTTTTACAATTTTCAATTTTTTTTTTCAAAAATGTAAACTTTTGGTTTAACCTTTTAAAAGTATTTACACCTGAAAAGTTGTATGGCATTTTTTTTTAAGTCTTTTTGACGATGACTTTTTTTTTTGCTGAACGTTACACACAATGTCCATCCATCCAAATTTTTTTGTCCACCCAACAACTTTTCCATTTCTGGTTCACAATGAGCTGGAGCCAATCCCAGCATCTCTGAACCTGAGGGCTGGACACACCCTAGATTGGTTGCCAACCAATCACAGAGCAGAACACAGACACACACCCTCACTGACATCTATGTGCAGTTTTTGGCCACCGTGCTGCCCATTCATCAGCCGGACATTCTGCTGTCCATTTCCTGTCCTTCTGTCCCTCCGATTATCACCACTAACTGCAAAACGCAACAGCAAAATCAATTTCATTCAGCGTGTGGCTCCAGGACACCTTATCATTTCATTTGACAATTCTTTCTTTTGTCCTGTTGCTGACACTCATTCTCTGCGAAACATCAATATTGAATTTTTCTTCAGTAATTCGAAAAAGCCACAATGGTGCGCTGCTTTCGCAAAATATAGTAACAGAACATCGTTCTGATTCAGCGCTCATAAGTGACAGGCCATGTAAACACTGGCCGTAAAATGAGAGATTAATCGCGCTTTGCCTTTCGAATGCGGCGAGAAGAATGAACAAAAGGCCTCGGGATGGAAAGAAGCAACCAGAGTCACTTATCAGGTGCATTCAAGATTCATGCTGTGGCGAGAGTCTCTTATCTCTCCCACCTGAAATGATCTTTCTCTCGGGGATTCATTCCTATTCCAGACAATTGCTCTAATGCCTTTTATACTCCCAAAAAAATCCATAGATGGCCTATTTAAAGAAAAAAGTTGAGATAAAACCAGACAGCGTATTGTTCTGTGAAGCCAAAGTACAAAAAACAAGCTATCATTAAACTTTAAATTGATTGTCAAGCAATGGAACTTTTATCGTCTTTTTTATTGCTTTCCACGGTTTCTATTTTTTGAACTGGTGCTGGATGATTAATCATATCACAATCGTCAGTTTGTGTTTGTTTATCTACTGTCTATTGGTTTATATGTCTGTCTGTCTCTATTCATCCATCCATCTATCAGTATTGTTTTTTTTGGGGGTTCAACATGAGAAAAAGAAAATAATTGGGCCAAACTGAACTCAGTCCTCGATCATTTGTATATCAGTTGTATCTCTTTGAATATCAGGGTTTTTTTTTTCTTTTACCAAAATAAATATAAAGTTCCTCATCCCCCTCCATGGTTTTCTGTTTTATGTCCTTTTTCTACCTTGCCTACATCTCTGTTTGTGTATCAAGAAATACAGGTTATTATCGACAACTTAAAATTTAAATAAAAACTCTAACGTTTTGAAGACGTTTAGCAAGTATAATTAATAAAATCATTATTATAATTGACTTTATTTGCATAGGTAATAGTAAAAGTTGCACAGGTAATAGCTTTTGACTAAAAAAAATGGAATAAAAAAAACCCATAAAGTTAAGAAAAACCTCATAAAACTGCCATTGCATGTCAAAAGTTGTATCCTGATCAAAACAAGACATCAGTTTTACAAATTGCACAGCTCAAATCCGTTGAAATGGCGTAAAAGTTTCGCAGCTGTTGGCTGTTTCTGCGGCGATAAGAAGCCCAAAGGTCCGTCACCAACCGAGAGGCGACGCTTCGACAGTGATTAATGTCCAGTCCCATTCGACACAGCATTCACAGACCAGGAGGAATTCTAATCCCATCCTGCGCTCATCACCGAACAAACACGCTTGTTTATGCCGGATTATGATTAATACTGATGTAGGAAACTCGCAGGAGATCAGGAGCCTTGACTTCTGCTGCTAATTTGTCAGTAATATGGCGAGGTGTCAGGAGCGTAGAAGGTGTTTGTCGAATGTAATTACCACTAACTCATGTGCGACAAGCCTGAGCGCACTAGCTAGGCGTCTTCTGAAGTCTTCACTTGTCAGGATCTTGTCAACAGCTTGTGTTTAAACGGTGGTGTAAAGCTCTTGAGTAAATGGACTTTGTTAACTTTAACTATTTTTGGCTACTTTTTACTTGTACTTAGTATCAAAAATATAAACAACTTTTCCTGTCTGCTTTGCTACTTTTTTTTTTAGCTACATTTGTTCTGCCATTTTGAAACATTGTGGTGTTACATTTAAGTTCTATAAAGTAAAAACTCATAAATAAAGAGTTTCTTGTTTTACCACATTTCTTGGTATTTTTGAGCCTAAAATCAGTACAAGTAAAATACTCAAGTTCTTTTAGTTGGAGACTTTTACTCAAGTCTTTTTGGAATTGGTTATTTGTAACTTGTAATGGTGTAATTTTTACACTAAGGTAACTTAATCTATGTTCTCTAACAGTTTGATATTTTAGTGATATATTTCTCGCACCCGTTTCAATTTAATTTTCCTGAACGGTCCTGTTTAAATACGATTTGGTTGATGCTCATCGGTTTATTTATTGGTAAAGTTTGTTCGAAGTCTAGCGTGTTGCTCAAGTCAGTGTAGTATTGTTTTTTTTTTTTTTTGGTCATGCTTTTTTGGCCTCGTTTTTGGTTTTGCCGCGTCGTGTCTGGTTTTATTTCGCTTTTAAAAATGTTTTCAAGAGCATGTCTTCGCTGCAGCTGTGATCCTGAAGCTTCTATCAGACTCATGAGTGAAGGACATCTATCATGTTGGAGTTCATGGCCGCCATGATGATGAGAATTAAGATGACCGTTTCCAACTCATTGACCTTGAGAAAGAGTGAGGGATTGTAACGTCATGGCTGGTGTGGGGCGGCTTTTCTGGAGTAGTTTTTTGCTCAGTTTGCTTGTGATGACCTGTAATGGAGATCTCAGTGTAAAATCCATAATCACAGATGGACGGCTTTATCATTATTACGGTTAGTCAAGAGCTGCTCACAGCAGTTCTGAGACATTTATCTTATTTTACCCAAATGAAACCCATATCGGTTTTTCCCTCCGCACCTTTTCGACTCGCCCGAGGCGTTTGTGCCGGTCCATATTTCGTTTCAAAGAATCATCCACCGCAGAGCTGGAAAATAACCATTTATTCTGTAAATAATTGGACGCCACCCGCCGTGTGACAGCCGAGCGGATCTCTTCAGGTTGAGATGCTTTTAAAATGCGCACATTAAAAATACCGTCTTTTAATATATAAAATTTGAGGATTGCTGGTTTTATAGTAGTGAGTTTTTTTTGCACATTTATATAAGGTTTATACTACGTATGAAGTGTATTTAGGGGTGGAATGAGAGTGTAAAAGCGTGTCTGTGTCCCGTTCTGTGATTGGTTGGCCACCAAATCAGCTGGATTTGGCTCCACCTCCTTGTTACCTAGAAGAGGAAATATAGTTGGAAGTACATTGGTCATGGTCATCAAAAACATGACATCAAACGGGTGAAAACAAAATGATGTCGCCTTCATTAATGGGGGAAAGTTTGACATGGAAACCAATGTTTGAGTGAGAAATCTGATCTGCAAAATCTGATCTAATGGATTTGTGAACCAAGGCCAAGAGTTTGTAAATGAAGTGGAAAGATGATCTGGTCATTGTCTGGGTGGCAATGAACACTTGAGTCAGCCTCAGAACTTTTTTTTTTTTAAGTCAACCTTGAGAGAGAGAGAGAGAGAGAGAGAGATGGGAAATGAATGGGAAGTAAAACCTCCTAAATAGTTTCTTGTTTTACCACATTTCTTTTCTATTTTTGAGCCTAAAATCAGTACAAGTAAAATACTCAAGTTCTTTTAGTTAGAGAGAGAGAGAGAGAGAATTACTAACAAAATTCGAGAAATAATAAACGCAAATGAAAATCTGTATTTGCTACTTTCACCTCGAGAATTTATTTCCGCAAATAGCTACAAATACAGAATTCCTGCGCGTCCACCATCAAGCCGGACTCGTGAACCGAATCACGTCCCATCGCCCCTCTAAACGGCCCATTTAAAAGCCCAGCGAGCGCAGTAAACGAGAATCTAGCCGCTCCGCGTCCGAGCGGGAAACACAGCAGCACATCGCAGGAAGGAAAGCGCCACCCTGGAACACTCGTGTGAACCGCGTTTGATGCTTTAAAGCAAATATGGCTTCGCACAAACATCCCTTTCTAACAGTGGAGTGCTATGCATTCGACAAGGGTCCATTGAAAGGGTCCCAGGAGAGGAGTTTTTAAAGTTTTGAAGGGGGATGCAGACCCGCATGCCAAACACACTGGAGTACAAAGGCACGCACGGAGGTGGAGAAAGAACCTTCTGGAAGCTGGATAACAGGTTCACTCAATCAGTAAATCCAGACCGTGTCTCTTGAGCACAAGCAGTGGGGAGGAAAATCAATACGTTGGGTGTAAATAATGTATGGTAGGACCTTTAGAGTTATCTCGGTGTTGAGAAAATCAACTTACACCTACAAAGGCTTCAGTTTGTTCCTCGCTCTGTGTTTGTGCTTTTTGGCGGGGGCAGGTGAAGTCGCCGGACTGTCCTGTTGTCCATCCGCATGACCTGTGGATGTGGAATTTCATGGTGGTCAGAAAAAAGCTGGATATTAAGAGTGAAAGCGTCAGTATTTACCTCTAAATTTCTAGTCACACGAATCACCATCTTGGATTTTCACGATTGAAGTGATTCCTGTACAGAACTGCGAGTGATGATTAAATACTGATTAATCATTTCCACTTTTTTCTTTCTATCTAACTAGAAACTGATCATTTTTATGCACAATAAAGACTGTTTGTCATAGTATGTGATGACATCATAACTTGGAATGAATCCGATTTATAATTTTGAAATAAAATGTATGAGTCACTTTTTATAATAATACAGTAAGTCAACTTTTTTTATTTAGTTGGTTGTGTATTTTTTTCATTGTTTTTTGGACAACAATTCTGTTTTTAATTATTAGTGAGTAATATATATTTTTTTTAACCATATAATGTGTCCTATTAAAACTTTTTCTTGTGAAAATATTAAGAAAGATTTAAAAGAAAAACGTCTTTGATTTGGTTTTCTGAGCCGCTTTTCCTATTTCTGGGTCCCGTGGGCTTTTCCAACTCTGGTTGGTTGGTTGGTTCTACTGTTTTCAGACACGCCCTGTACTGGTCCCCAACCAATCACAGAGCGACTCACCTATGGAGAAGTTTCCAGATTCCAGTTCTCCTAAAAGTTTGTACTTTAAGACGGAGACCTAGAAGAAAACCAACACAAGCAACCCCCTTTGAAACTCGAATTTGTACCCAAAAGTTGCCGTTTTCTTTCCTCAAAGAATCAGTCTCTATAATAAAGTCCTACAAAGCTGTCGGTTGCCAGACACATGGAGTAGTGAACCCCTGTAAGACCCCCGTGTAATAAGTCTACGATTACTTTAACTCCTTCGTGGGAAAGAAGCCATCTCGCTCCCCGCCGTGCCGGTTCCATTTCATCTGTCCTGGGGTGGTCTTCTCAACCCATAAACAGGCAGCCGTGCCCAACATCAGCTATCCTCACACGCCTCCCCAAAATGCCCATCTCCCTCCAACTGTTAATAGTAAACACGTCTTTTTTTTCCGTCTTGGTTGGCGCGGAGCCCGGCGGTCCTCAACGCTTTACAATGCAGCAGCAGCCGCGGCTTTGACTCCACAAAAGCGTGCTTCTGTTTATTAGGCTTTGTAAAATGACAGAACTGCTGCCACTGTGCTGTGAGAGGAATAAACAAGACATAAAGTAGAAGCTTGTTAAGCGCAGACGGCCAATTTGTGCGCTGGTTATGCCACGTTCAGTCTTTCTTCACCGACAGCGGCGTCTCGGTTAAATAAATTCAGCGCCAGCTCCTGATGCTTGTTTTTTTTTTTTTTTTTACTCTCCTCTTCTCACATTTTCCAGTGAGATGGATTCACCGCGTCATCACGAGCAAGTAGTCTGAGATTTCGAATTGATGAGAAGCCATTAAATATCTGTGAGGAGCGCGATTTGAATGGGATGGCTTCGAGAGACGGATTTAATACGCGGAAACGTCGTAAATGCGTCGCCGTTAAAACACTCGAGTGCTTTATAGAAGCATTATGGCACTGAGTGTGTTTGTTCACGGTCTCCTCGCTGATATTGAGTGTTGATAGATAATAACTCACTTTAATTACTCGCTTAGCCTGGTTTTAAATGCAAGTCGAGTCTTTTCTATACGTAGTTCAGTTTAAGTGGTCTGGTGCCGTTTGAAAGGAAAGTTGAGTTTGCGCTAAAGTTCACAGAAACCTGTTGTGAGTTGAACTTTCATATAATTAGGGTTCAGTTCAACCACACTGGAATTTTTAATACTATAAATATTGAGCTCTTAATATTAATTGTGCATTAAGATAAAACGGAATTATGTGCTAACTGAGAAATAAAGTTACGTGCTTTATCATATCTGAATTTGCTAGTTCACAAAACTTGATTTAAAACCAAAATATTGTACATGTAAAGTGTAATGTTGTATAGTGTAGTGAAGTGTGGTGTAGTGTAGTATAGTGTGGTGTGATGCAGTGTAGTGTGGTTTGGTGTGGTGTGGTGTAGTGTAGTGTAGTAAAGTGTGGTGTGGTGTGGTGTGGTGTAGTGTAGTGTATTGTAGTGTAGTATAGGGTGGTGTGGTTGACTGTAGTGTGGTTTGATTTGGTGTGGTGCAGTGTAGTGTAGTATAGTGTAGTGCAGTGCAGTGTAGTGTTTGGTGTAGTGTAGTGTAGTGTAGTCTAATGTGGTGTAATGTAGTGAAGTGTGATGTTGTAAATTTCACATAAAGTTGAAGTTCAATAAGGTCAATAACTGAAGTTCAGCTGATGAATTGAAAATGAGGCATTTGTACAGTTTTGCTCTGTTTATGTAAATAAAAGAATAATAAAAAAATAAAATACTATTTTGATATTGACTTTTATTCCCTGTATGTTTGCTCCTTCCTGGAAGCATTGTTGCATTGAAGCATGATTCCTTCTTGGTTGTTGTAGACGCTCTTGAATGATTTGTGGAGCGAAAAGAAATGATCATTGATCTCTTATTTTTTAAACGAATGCCAGCTCTAACAGATCTTTACGTGTAAGTGTATGTTTATACTCCGGCTTCAGAAGTCACAGTTATTACATTGACCACTATTGCTGCTGAAAGTGTTTCAGAGAATAAGAGTCTTTGTTGCCATATGATTGTTTGGCCACCAATCCATAAGTTGTATTGTACATTCAAATCCAGACATTCTGATCTCCTCACGACCCAGAAATGAACAAAGTGGCTTAGATAATAGACCAATGTGCCCAGAAAAGCCACTTTTTCCCTCAATAGCTTGGAAGTCTTTATAGTCTGAAGGGACAAATATGACATGGGAAAGTATTAAGAAACGCCTGTTAGACATTCATGCTAATTCCAAAAGCAAATCTTGGCAGGAAGTGTTAACATGGCCCCAGAAACCGTGAATCTGATGCAATATCTTGCCACTTTCCAGCTACTGGTTTCAGGTCATTAGCATCCCATGATATATGGAAGCCACTGAGGAAATTCCTTTCTTCATTGGCTCATTTCTCATTCCACTGTCCAGACCCAGTGTCACTAACACCTCTTCCACCACCAATTTGAGATTTCCCCATAGGAGACCCCAGTCTTGACCAGGTTCAGCTCTGATTTCCATCATAGTCTGATGGTGAAAAACAATTTCTTTATTTTTTTTGACCCGAGAGGAACTCGATCGTCAAGGTGGAGGCCATTTTGACCATTGAATGTCCAATCTGATTCCTGGAACAAGCTTATTTGTGACAAAATGACACGTTGAAATGGCGTAAATGAATTCTTTATGCCTGAAAGCCTCGGAAAGCGTGGCGATGTCGTCTATCCGGGGGTTATTTGTTTTCTGTAATGATCTAATTAAAGCAAGAGGTTTCTTCTGCATCATTAATTACCCTGTTGACCATCAGGAGAGCGGCGCGGCTTTATGATTCATCTAACTGCCCGTAATTACTCACACGATTGGCACTTTGTCCACTTCCAATGAGTTTCATTATAGAAAATCCCAGTCTGTTTATGAGAAGCGAGGCGCGCTAAGCTGAGATAGGTGATGTTCCGATATCATCAAGCGCTGAGTTTAGCGCTCTGATCTTGGCTTTTGATGTCACCGTTGTTTGATGTTGGATACTGTAATTATTTGAATCCAGATGCTCTGAAAGACCAAATCAATTCCACCGTCAGCAGCGCTTCGTAAAGTTTTTCGTTTTCTCTGCATGATGCCAATTCCATCAGATGAAGAGTTGATGAAGTTTTTCATGCGGCTTTGCACGTCTGAATAACTACGCTATGGATGTATTTTAGCCCTGTCAGACTCTATAAGGCCGTTCTTTTAAATGGCTCAGCTTGGCGTCCATCCAGTGGCGTAAATGGAAATGTGTTCTTCTGACCCACTCTTGCCAAGCTGAACTCACTGTCCTTAATTCACTTTTTGTGAAATGTCTATATTACTTTCAGATTCATAGTGATTTCCATTGCAGCTTTATAACATAAAACCAAGTTACAATATATATCAGGGTTGCTTTTGTACGGCAGATTAGTGTTTAATCACCCAATAACTGATTGACGTGTGTATATATTTTTCTGTAAACATTGTTATTGATGTAAATGTAAATGTACTGTAGATGCAATGTAAACATGAGCGACAATATTACACAGTCTGATGTTAAAAGTAGGGCTGTCAAAGTTAACTAGTTAACACGTGTGATTAATTTTAAATGCTTAATCGTGTCCATTTTTTTTTTTTTACCACAATGTCCTGTTTTTATTAAGAGTGTAACGTGAATAAATGAGTACTTCAAACTTTCAAATGATGTATAACACTTATATAACACTAACCCCAAGTCCAAAATTGACTTTTTTTGTGTTTTTTCTTGAATAAAGAGTGACTCGACCTTAGAGGGTTAAAAAACTAAGAAAAGATATTGCAAATCGAACAAAATTTTTTCTAAATTATATTGCAGTATTTAAACTAGTGTATATTTAGTGTTGAGTTTACAATAATTTACACATTACACCTCATTATCCATTATTCCAAGCTTTAGTCATTTAATCACCATTAATCGCGATTCATTTGGTTAGGGAAGTGCGATTAAATAGTTGCTAAAATGTAATTGTTTGACAGCACTAGTTAAAAAACATTGTAGCTTGAGAACTACAGTACAACTTTCTCAAAACACCTGAAAGGCCTGTCAAACTGTTTAAATCCCAGATAATTAAAACAAAAAAAGGAAGTAGTATAATTTATGCAGCTTTTTACTTACTAAATACCTTTTTTTTTACTGGAAACTGAGGGGAAAAGTCATCGCTATTAAACACTATTATCCAGAGATCTGAAGTAAGGGTGGAATGATCCACGGGGATGGTGTGGAGAGCAGACATGGCTGTTATTAGATCCGCTTTGGGTGGTGTGACTACTGTAGACGTGACCATTGAGTGCGGACACACAAGACCAGCGGTTCGGGGCGTCTCTGGCATTACACCATTATACATTTCCCGGCACAGACCAGAAGTGCCACTGCTGCCGGAAAGCACATTGTGAATTTATCAGTCATTTATCAGTCACTGAGTAACGAAATGCGTCTATGTGCAAAATATTTCCGCTATATGAATGGTGCGCGTCTTTTTCTTACATTGAGATGAGAGTCCAGACGTGTATGAAACAGTTGTTGAATATTCTTTGCAAGTCAAATAAACATAAAACAACTAAAACACTAGTTAGTTTCAGAGATCTAGCTTTCAAAATATAAAATACGCTTGTATTCTCACAGAACGACGATGTTTTTTTTCTTCTCTCCTGTAGAGCCGCCATCTTGAAATGACGTCATGCAAATCCCTGAGATTGCCGTGATCTTTACAAAGTTACGGAATTTCGAAACTACGAAAATCTCAGTGATTTGCATGACGTCGTTTTAAGATAGCAGTAATCGTAACATGCTGTTATATTACCAATATTTTATCATCTATAAAAAAAATTGTCTGAATTTAGGAAGTCATGGCATGGATTAAATGGATTGCATGTAAAATGCGTCTCAGCTAATGCAATTTTCGCCGAACAAAACGGCTCTCAACACAGATATATTTCGTCAATCAGGGTACCACTGTATTTGTGTTTATTAGAAACTTCAGATGTGTGAAATATTTAACGTTATCATCTTTATTTTAAAACAAAAAATTGACATTTTGAAACTTTGAACTTTTGACATTTTGAAAGTGTAGCACAGCAACATCCATTTTCTATTCTACGTTATCATTTCAGGGTCAGGGGGAGGTGGAGCCTGAAGGCAGGACACGCCCTCCCAAATCTGATGACCAATCATAGTGGGAAAAACAAACCTACTGTCCAACTCAATCTGACGAGTAATATAGTGCTTTCGATATTTGATGTTTTTGTACCGTGACGGAAATCCAGACAAGCATTGGGGTTACAAACACACCCGAGCTGGGCCTCAAACGGGTCCTCCTTATGCCAACCGTGCCACAGAGTAGAATTATTTTTAGTAGTTAAATCCAGAGCAAACACTTCTTATTCTCAGCTCTTCATCCAGGAAGGCGGCAGGTTATGAAAGACATTCCGGAAAATGAACTACAGCCGAAGCGACATAATCGCTTGGCCACAGTCACGGCTGAATTAAACGTCAAGATCAAACCCTCGGCCGCACTTCCTCCTTCCACCTGCTCCATCTGGAGCTCTGGGTATCTTGTAGAAGCCTGTTAGCAAACGTTTATCCCACCGGGAACACCTGCCTGAGGGGAAAGTCACCCACATATTCCCCACAAAAAACGCACAGAAGCATCTTTAGAAGCCAGTAGCCACATCGTCTTCTTGCCACATCATCGTCCTGGCTAGTAAGGATTCATTTAGTCGTTCTTTATGGAATCATTTGGGTCTTATATTCCCAGCTGTGAAAAAGCATTAAACGGTAAAGCTTTCAAATCTAACTTTAATCACAAAATGAAGTAAAAATAGACTTGAGCAGCAGTAATTGTGTGTCATTATTCACAATTACTCAGACGTCCTGTGGGCTTCGAGTTTTACACAATGCCTTTTCTATTTTTTTAGTAGGTATTACATGGAATTTTTTTTTGCATTTTATTTTAAGCCAACATTTACCTTTATGTTACTCAAAACTCTAGTCCTTAACTATAGACCATTTAAATGTTCAAATATTTCCATTTTGCGTGTTCAGAAGAATTCTAGTATGGAAAATTGACCACAGGTGTGCAAGAGTGAATGTGCATGTGTTTCCAGCTCTGTGATTGGTTGGCCTTCAGTTGAGGGCGTGTCTTCCGGAATCAGGCCCAGAGTTGCTGGCATAGTCAGAAATAGGAAAATGGTTCTGAATTCTATGTATTTAAACAAGAAACATTATATGAATTATTAATCAATCAAATAAATAAATTAATAATTATTCATATTTTTAATTAAATAAAAAATATGTTTTAGATCATAAAAAATAAATAAATACTGTATAAGTTGTTTATAATTAGTGTACACTTCACTTGTAGTCACTATTTAAGCCTGTAGCTGCGACTGGTTTGAGATTGATTTATTGAACGTGTCCGTGACTCTCGGGTCGGTCAGATGGTAGAAGTGGAGCTTCGTTAAAGGGCTTCATTATTTACTCTGTAATTACTCTGGTCTCCCCTTCACTTTCTCTGTGCTGGGCTCTTCCTGGAGCTGGACTGACCTCAGCGTGATGCCCGGCGAGTGCGGTCAGCAGAGACTTATGAAGCGCCGCCGCTCTTTCTAATCTTAATTAAGTTCTGAACAACACTGCTCGTCTCTTATCTGTTGTCAAAGCCGTGGGATGCAGTCGGCGCATGTGTCTTTCCAAAGTGTTGTCCTGAAAAACTCGTATTTACCTTCGGTCTTCGCACAAATAATTCATTATCCGCAGTGGAGAGCTACGTATATTTGTATTTGTGCCTTGAATTTAGGATTTTCTGAGACATTGTAGCTGTACCGGAATGTGAAATGTGTATTCTAGGCACATATGTAATGTTAAAAAAACTGCATATATAAATGAATATATAAATAGTTAATATGAAAGAAGAAAGGTAGGTATATATATGTAAGTATATAATATATATTATTTACACACACACAATTTATTTTTTGAGAAGCCGTCTGACTTTTTTCAGGGCTACCATCTTTTAATATCTTTTACAAGAAATAACTGTTAGATTAATTTGCAGGATCATAAATTATTAAAAACAAATAAATAAAAAAAATGATACAACCTAAATGCATGTTATATCAGATATAATATGCTGTATCTCTCTCTCTCTCTCTCTCTCTCTCTCTCTCTCTCTATACATTATATATATATATATATATATATATATATATATATATATATATATATATATACATATTCTCTCTCTCTCTCTATACATTATATATATATATATAATGTATAGAGAGAGAGAGAGAGAAAGAGAGAGATACTTAACTTGAAGATGACTTGACTCAACATCGAAGTACAATAAAATACTTCAGAAAGAAATCCTTCCTGTCCTTTTGTCCCTGAAATAAATTCTTTTTTTTGTGAGAAGTCAGACGGCTTCTGCAAAAATGAAAGGAAAACTTAATTGAAATTAGCATGAAACTGACACTCCAGAGTGATGTGGCGAGAAAAGCTGACGTGAGAAGAGTGTTAGCGGCGTATGCTAATGCTAATACCAAACCTTAGCTCTTAAAATTCCGGTAATGTAGGCCACCGGGGTTTAGCATACAAAACAGGTTGGCAACCCGTTTGAATTATCAGTGACCTTGTAGGAAACGCTCACATTGTTCAACTCTGGCAGGTTTTCACTTTGTTTCTGTAGAGAGTTATCAAGAATGACTTATCAAGAAGCGGCTACGTCGCGTGTGTTATCACGCAGCTCTGAATGTCACTCTTGTGTTTGTTCCGCAGGCGACGGAAAGGATTGATACCCGTTTCTGCCCTCAGGCCCGGTGATGACATGCCCGTGATGCCCGTGTAAGTGCTTTTCACTTGAAATTGTCATTTAACCGTGAACGTTTGAGGACGAAAGTGGACGCGTCACCTCAGTCTAGAGCTGCACAATTCGAATTCGAATGCACGATTGAATTCTCATCATGAAATGAGAATCACGATTTTTTTTGATTGAAATAAAGATCACAATTCACAATTCGTTTCTGGATATTTTATTATTTCAAATATTTATCCCTGAAAGTCAGGTTGTAGAACTACACATATTACTCATATAACTACACATATAATTATTTGCTTTAAATTTAAAAAAATGGACTGAAAAATAATGTATTGAAAAGGAACGTCGTAAAGAAAAATATCATCATTAAATTAATGTAATGTATGTAATGAATGTAAATAAAAAAACATTCCAAAGTACAGTATTATGTACAGTTGAGGACAAACTTATTATCTCTGTTTAAAAGCACTTTTGAAATACTAATCAAACAATGATTATTTTGTAGGTGGGCTAATAATTTTGTCCTCAACTGAATACATCTTCTGATTTGAAACCGTAGAAAACACACACACACTTCAGAATAAAATCCTTTTCCAGGTAGTAAAATGTCGGAGTTGATAACAGACTTACCTCACCGTTGTGTATAATCACACTTTTTTTTTTTTTTTTTTTAACTCGATTTTTTTAGCATTTAATCGTGCAGCTCTTTATTTCACGTGCAAGTCTTTATTTTTCTTCTCGGCTGGTTCTGGAACACCAGCTCAAATATGGTTTTCGTGTTTGTGAGTCATCTTCTGTTACACGATGCTCTTGGCCTCAGGATCTTTAGCGGCTGGATTGGAGGATCTGCAGGGTTTTTCTGTTCCCCTTGTTTTTGTCGTCCCATCCCACCTGTCACCGTGGACAGAGTCGGGGGTCTTTCAAGTCGAATCGCTTTATTCTGTGTCAGAAATTGAGCGTCTGGGAAGGAGAGAGAAACTGCAGCTTTAAACAGAGACTGATATTCTTCTTACTCTCCTCAGGCGAATGTGTAATAAAGACGGGCTTGTTTAATTGATTGTTCGTGAGCTGATTAAAGATTGTAGGTTGATCACAACAACGCTTTTCATTTTTAATATACGTGATTACTGTATTTTGTCCTGTTTGACGTTGCTTTACATTGAGTTACTTTGATGAATTGCATGCGTGCCTGTGATTCATTTATATAATTGTAATTATTATAATTATTTTATTTATTTATATATATATATAAAGAATGTGCTTTTGTGTATTTAAAGGTCATCAAATTTTAATACTCCTGTTATGTCTTTTTCCCAATTTTTTTTATTCTCATAAAACTACTTGGTCAGATTAGAAAGTACACAGCAGCCAATTTTTCTAACATTCATATATATATGTATATATATATATATATATATATATATATATATATATATATATATA
>MU204278.1:5198469-5228553 GCA_017309775.1 Paedocypris sp. Pulau Singkep | reverse complement strand
TTTTTTTTTTTTTTTTTTTTTTTTTTTTTTTTTTTTTTTACATTTTACAATCAATGCATTGTGTTGTCCTGGATTATATAGTGTGCAGCCATTTTTTTTTTGTTTTACTTTTCAGTGTGCCTTATAATCTGACAATATGTTAATTTACACACGATCAACATGTAGAGTCTGCCTCAAGTGGCCAGTCAACGAACTGCAGTTTCCCTCACTTCCAAAGTTTGTTTATTTATTTCTCTTCTCCAACGTATCCCAAACGCAAACTCGGATAAGTCATAACCAACTACAAGAACACACATCTTGTTCTCACCTCACATGAGAAATGTTTTAAAGACAGTTCCAGATGTTCCCTTCATACAGTCCTGAAAATACCATACTGTTGCCATATTGAGCATTAGGATGTCACTTTATACACTCATATTGTGTTTTGTTGGTCATTTCTCCACTTGTCTTGTCTTATCTAAACTAGCTAGTGGTGCAGGAATATTTTATCTCTTAATTAAAGCGACCGCTATCACGGCTTGACTGTTATTATAACAGAAATAAAATGGATGCTGCTCTAATTCAGTGGAGCGGGTGATTGTGTCGGACACCAAGCGTGGTCCTAAACACCTCATTGGAGACTGATATTTACGAGTGCACATGTTTTTACCATGTTGAGCGCTGGAGAGTGTTGTGAGACGGACTTGGATCTTCTGCTTGGAGAAAATCCTGCGGTGATTTGCGGCCTGTGAGGAGCAGGAGTCTGGGTTCATGATTGTGGGGTCATGATTCAGGAGATAAACTCGGGGGAGATCTGCTATGAGAACTGACACTTTTCAGGAAAGTTCTCTCTTTTTTTGTAGACAATGGACCCAGCGGTGTGCAAAACCTAAAACAGACTTCCGTTTTCGTGTGGAAGTCTCTGGCTATTGTTCACTTGAGGTTTGATGTCAAGCACGTTCAACTTATTCTTCATCTATTTCAGTGTTTGTGATGTGAAATGTAGCAGTCGTGGTGCCAATGTTTGTGTGTGTGTCACTTCAGTGGAGGATCAAAACAGAGCGCAATTCCAATACAACAATTGCAAAACCAGTGCAACATGTATTCAGTAAGATTGGCTGTAAATCATATTAACAATTGACAAACTAATGTTCATAAGTAATGACTATAATGACTATAGTTGAGTCTACTTTACAAGATAATACAAACTAATAGTAACACATGCACAAGCTAAAAAAAAATCATCATACAAGTCAGATGATACAATTATAAATCGCAGAAGAAAAGTTTTGATTGCTTAAAGTCAAAATGTTTACTTTTTCACAATGTATTTATAATTTGCAATAAAAGTACCATAGTATGTATAAGCACATTATTTTTCATTTTCATGCGAAGTAAAGACGCACAGGAAACAAGAGAATTTTGCACAATTTTACAAAACACTTTTAAATGTGCAAGTATTGTATATACTGTAGAAGTCATAATATGCATGCATATTTACATTTGCATATTTCTTAATAAATTACATAATATTACGTTTGTACGTTTATGAGGTAATTTGAGACAAAGCGACAATACTTTGCATTACAGTTTTTTTCCCTTCATGCTTTCCCTTGAAACAGAAATCGAATGACCTTCGATTTCTGTTTCAAGAGTCAAATGAAAACTGTTACAAATTGCGAAATAGTTACACTATATAGATAAAAGGACACACAAATGCTACTACTGATGATTCATTTTACAAAAGAAAAGATTCCAAAAAAGTTTCAGGCAGCAGGATGGATTTTCTCATACTCCTCCGTACTAACGCTGCCAGGGACCACGTGTAAAAAAACATTTCAAATGAGTATATTTTATTCCTGGCAGTTAACTTTGCACAGGGTTAATAATTCATGCAGAGATCGGGGGATGTAATAATACACACCCCATGATTTGTAACCCCTAGTTGCTTTCCTTTAGAATTTAGAGTCGCATAGATCAGGATTGTGACACATGTTTTATCGGGAACAATGAAATCTGGACGCGAGCGCGGCGTGTTTCGACACTCGGCGTATCATCGCAGGATTTTCTAGGCAGTTCTTAGAACATGTGGAGAAAAACAAGCTGCCACTCAGTTCCTCCATTGTGCTTTACTGGTAATAATTTAAGTTGAGCAACCCGCCGCTCCTCTGCCCAATTATAATCTGGCCACTCCTGTACTCGGTGGTCCTTCTACTGGAAGTCATCCTCGCTTCGATAAAGATGAAGAAACCAATGAAGTGGCTGGAGACAAAGGGTGGCAGCCTGTTACGTCACAATCCTAATGAAAATTCATCTTTATGTCAAAGATTGGACTTTAAATACCGTATTTATGCTACTATAAGCACCCTGCAATAATAAGATTTTTCATTCACAAAATAAAAAAGCCATTACTAGGCATTTTTTCTTTGTTCTAATCAAAATAAGTAAAAAAATAAAAAAAATAAAATAACTTGCACACGTGGGAACAGAATATATATATTTTTTAAATGTTCTTATATACTTGTGTGCTCCTTCCTGAAGCCAACATGTCTCCTAACAACAGTTTTCCTTTTCTGTATCCCACACTTTTGACGACTTTAATTGCGTTTATTTCGCCATCATCTGCTCTGCTTGTTTCCCGCCCGCCATGTTTGAAAGAATGAAAAGAACAAGCAATGTGTTTTTTTGCGTCTATGTATTTACACGTGGTTGTAGCTCTATCCACGTCATGTGTCTCTCTTCCCACCTAAGGAACAATGGTTCAATCACAGCCCCGTGTTCCGAGCGGAGGAATATTTCATCACCTTGTTCACCTGTAGAGCTCACACTCGCTTTGACCAAAGAAAGCCTCATTGAGACGGAAGCCGGAGCAATTATTAATCCCTCTGGTGGTCCCGAAGCCCCATTAGTTGAGGAGAAAGCCTCCGCACACACTTATGCCAAGTTCTCTTGATTGGAAGCCTTGAGTCTGCAAACAGGTAGGAAGCGTCTGTCTTTGTGAAGCGAATGTCGGCGAGTCTTGAAGGATTCCGAGGGCATTTCTTTGTTTGGGGAGCGTGGCGCACAGACACGGATCTTTTGTGCTTGGAGACAATGAGCCGTGCTGCTGACGGCACCTGAGATCTTCAAGCTCACTTCTCCCAGTCGGAAGCGCTTTATTGGGACGGAACTCACTTCCTTCTTGAACACATGAAAGGATTTATATCAGATATCAAGTCGCACGGTTCAGCGTTGATGTCACTTTGCAACTATCGCAGTAGATAAATACGCTGGTACGCAGATAACACTTTGAATCTGAAACAAAGTTGAGGGCCAAACGTTGATTTTTATTGGATAAAACGATATTCCTCTACCTATCAATGTTGCTATGAACCACAAATATTTTGCCCAAATATTGAAAATGAAGCTTTGAAAACTTGGGAAATATAAATAATATATACAGTTTTTTTTTCAGATGCATTAAATACGTATATTATGGTTAAATATTGGTTTATTTTAATAGTTAAAAATTGTCTCTGCACCTTATAGTCGGGAAATTACTTATATTGCACACAATGCGAAATTTAAAATCCGAAAAAAAAAACATGAATGGCATGAATGTAAAGAAATTGTATTTGCCGACTACTTTTCTGTAAAGTGCAGTAAACAAGACACTGACTTAATTGTTTCGTACCAAAAATGTTAATATAAAAAGTTAAATAATTCTGTTTATTGCTTGGTTTCATTTTTCAGGATTAACTGATTGGCCATCATACATTGTCTGCTTAAGTTATTCAGATATTAAATATTATATTAAGCTCCCTAAATATGTAATAATGATGAACGTACTTGAATCATACATGTAGACCAAGTTAGTGGGACTTGGATTTATGAAAAGGCTTTTATCTGGATTATTGATGTTGTTCTGCGTCAGATGTGAAGCTGCTATCAGATTTGTCCTTTTGTCCTGATCTTAAACTCTTCATGCTTCAGTAACAAGAAATCACCTTGTGTAAAGAGACACCAAATAAACGAAGCGGACCACTTTATTCTTTCTAATTGGAATGAACTTTAATAAGTGGTTGGGACGTACCTTTAATCCGTGTTAGTGTGGCCGGTGTCGTTGTGATCAAATTCCTTTTTAAATTCGTTTTTCTTTGTTCTCGAAAATTAAAATCCGTAAACAACAAGCCACGTTTGATATTCTGCCAACGAATTATGGATTTTCAGAGAAGCGTTTGTCTTCCTACGAGTGATCATCATCTTCGTGTTCTTGGTTGACCACATTTGGTTTGGAGATGGTCCTCAAACCACTTGTTCACTCTTAGAAGCTTGGAGTAATTCTTCTCTCCAGA
This sequence comes from Paedocypris sp. Pulau Singkep, assembly GCA_017309775.1. Classification (NCBI taxonomy): domain Eukaryota; kingdom Metazoa; phylum Chordata; class Actinopteri; order Cypriniformes; genus Paedocypris; species Paedocypris sp. Pulau Singkep. Next base: position 5,224,240 of record MU204278.1, on the reverse strand, counting down.
TGTTTTTCCTCAGTGCTGAGGAAGCTTGTATAGACAGTGTGAAGCGATCTTCAGTGTTTTGCTCTGACGTGAGCGGCCTGTTGTTCATCTAAACGCTGTTGGCCTTTCTCCTCGCTGGGGTTTTAACACAGAGTTTGGATTTACAGGTGTCAGCTGTTAGTGGTGAACCTCACACTGTAAAGACTTTCACCCGCAGCGGGTGGAGCATAAAATGAAAGTAGATATTACACACACACACACACACACACACACACACACGCAAACACGGAACCACGGTTTCCACTACAGTAAAAGGAGTAGTTAAACGCATTTGTTCATTGTGTCTTGTTCAGAAAACACACATGGATTTCTCTTTTTAAAGGGTTTTTATGAGGTTTCAGAGCAGATCTGGAGGATTTGGGATTGACAGGTCACGGTAAAATACCGTATTACCACGCATATAAGCACCCTTGTTTTTTTGGATTTTCAGAGCTCAAAAACTTGGTGGGCGCTTATAATCACCAAATTCAAATATGTGCGTAAATTTAAGCAGCAATTTTTCCGTTTTTTAAGTCAGGAACAATCTATTATTGTATAATGTTTTTAATTATTATTGTAAACTAAAACATTTTATTGTAATAAGATTAATTGTACAATCTTAACACAATTGATCCGGAAACGTTAATAAAAACAAGTAAATATGATAAATAATTATTTTTGTTATATTTTTATTTTGTGCCTTATTTTGCAAGTCATGGGGCTGCTTATATTCGTGCAAACTTTAGAGTTTATTTAGAAATGTTACGTACTTAAAAAAGTGGAATTTTTCTTTTTTTTTTTTTTAAATAATTTACTTGGTCATTAGTACATTTTTAAGTCGGTTTCCTCACTTAAAAAAAGCAGTTGTGGTCCAGTGATAGGAAATTGGACTTTTGCAAACCCCTATTAACAGGAGTCAACTGTATTTTTTCATGCAAAACTGAAAAGTAGAAATGGAAAACTGTCTAGTCGCACTTGCGGTCAGAAATTGTTTTTTCACACCAACGATCAGAATCAACATCGGAATCTTCTTACAGGAGCAAAACTGAGGTACAAGCGGCTGGTTTTCTGAAGGAAGTGATGTCACGTCTCATTCTTGCCAGGTCTAATTTTTGGCAGAACATGGTGTTGAGCATCATATATTTTACAATGCTTTTATTGCACAGCTGTATCCTTTGCAATTTCCAGGGAATGTTGTGAATATCAGGACAGAGTTTGCAGTAGACGACGATGGGTCTCACAGTCATCCTTTCATTTCTGAGATTGCTCTCTGCATGCGAACGCCATCGTGGACTTGCGTCAGTCCGTCTGTCTGGAACTATTTACTCCGCGAAGAGCCGCAGATCAATCCACTGTTTCTCAGCAGGGTCCAGGCGGGGACCAGAAGAAAGGCGGCGAGTGCAAGACCAAGTGAGACTGGAGCTTCTGAGGGAAGAAATGAAAGGACGGGCTGCTGGCTCAGAGGTGGAGGTTTTCAAAGAGCCGTGTGCTCTCGGAGTCGAGAATGGAGGGTCTGCTCAAAAAGCAGAGCCCACCGTCTACTCCTCCAATCTATAGAGCTCAGAATTCAAGCCGCTGTTATTAGTCCCAGTGCTGGAGTGTGGAATTCTGTGTGTGTGCTTGTGTAAGCAACCGGAATGCCATAAGCAATCCTGGGAATTTATGCTTGTTCTGTGAGAGGGTTTCAGATATTGATATATTAGACGGCCTTTCATCGTATTTTCAGTCGACTCGGCACAGAAACACATTTACTTTGATGTGTGGAATTAGTGAAGCTTTGACGGACCATCTGCTAACTCGCCATTTGCAGCGGCTTTCCTAATTTTTCCCAATCACCCGCTTAGGTACACAATCACGATTTAGTGGAACGTACACGAATTGAGCAGGTTTTGAAGTGTCTTGTGTTGGCTTTGAGGGAGACGTGTGTATTTTTCTCTGAAACGCTTCAAGCCATTGAATCCCAGTAAAGAGGGAAGATTGTTCTTGGATTGCTTCATGGTTTTCCCAAAGCTTTTGGATGGCGCTTTTAGTAAAGTCGTTTTGTAGAACTTGGGAGATTTCATTGCGCCACATTGATTTGAGTTTGGTTTCTTTGGCGTTTGGGACGGTCAATTTTTTTTTTTTTACTTATTTGGGTCTTTAACTCTTGAACAGTTTATTTTGAGTAATTCGTTCAATTTGCTCATTTTTTGCTCAAAATTGCAAAATCAGTATTTTTTACTGTATTGCCTTTAAAGTAGAAATTAGCTGCAAAACCATGTTGTCATAATCACTGTTTCTCTTCTATTGGCCTAATTCTGATTATCAGTTACTTTTGTTTCTTTATCAATTACTTTTGTTTGATTATTTTGTGTATGATTTGACCTGTGTTTCCACTATTCTTCTGTCTTTGTTAAATGGCAGTGTGTTTGTCAACTTTATTGGGAAAGTGTTCTACTTAACACTATCTTGTTCTAGATTTTAAATGAAGCGAGTATTTTCAAACATTTCGAAGAGTATTTCCCCAATAAACATTTTGACATCATTTTTTGTGCAATCTAAGTTGGTGTTTGTGTCCCTACAGTAATTCTTTAATTCTTTAAATATCTTTAATACAATATCTTAAATATTTTATGCATTCTTTTAAAGAAACTTTTCCACCGTTGCAATTTTTCTTTGTGACATCTTTTGATACCTCGATACCTTTTATAACAGTGTTATCTTAATTTCATTTAGACAATTTGCCAGGTGGAATTTGTCTTTGGGATATTGGAAGTGAATTAAAGGCTGGTTTTGATGACGCCTGCTTTCTCACATCATCTGGGTGGATTTCATTACAGCCGCTTCCCTGATGATGCTAATGAAAGCTCTTAGACTAAATGAAATAAGAAGGTCTGAATGGCAGGAGTTGGAACTCTTTTTGGACGACCTTTTTTCAGGATCAAAGTGGTCTGACGAGCCCTTAGCCTCAAGTTTAAAATCTTAAAAAATGGTGGTTTAACCACAAATAACGTGCAGACATTTTAGATAAAAACATTTTTTTGTATAATAATTACCTATTCAAAATATTTTTTTTTATTGTTTTTTAGCGTATATAAGCTAGGGCACGTGACTGGATTCTAAGCATTTGTCAGAAAAAGGGCAAATTGATCTCACCTGGAAAGAAGCGGTAAAGCAAAACTATTTAACTACGGTAACTGCAGAAATATTTCACACGAGTGGGTGTAATGTCTTCACTTGACTATTGTAAAGGAGAAAGTCTCCATACAGAATCTTTCTCGTAACTATGCCGTTAATACTTTGCAGTTCATATCGCAATTGTTGTGATGGGAATTTTTGAATTGCGAAATTGAACAGGACTGTGGTCCACTTACTTGCTTCATAACGACATGTAAAATTGCACGAAAGTAACAGGCTAAAACTTACAGCTGGAATAAACCACCACTTTCTTCGTCCAACAGTCGGACACATCGATATTCTGCTAACGTCATTAATCCACCAATCCAGATTTAGCCGATGAAACACTGTTCAAGTTTGTCTTCAGTTAAACCTTGTTGTCTTTACCACCTGTGGTTCTCCCACAACAATGGAGTTTGACGCATTTACCTCAGCTTTGAAAATGGCGGGAAACGTGATTGCGCAAGTCTTGAGGGATTCGAGAAAGCTGCTAACTCCCACTTAGAGAATTTCTCAACCATCCCCTCATCATTGTTTTCTCTTGGTGAGATCTCTCAACGTCACGTCTACGGTTTATCCGTCCCAGCAAGCCGTATTTTTGTGTTTTGAGGAATGGCTTTACATTCATCATGAGAAAACATCCCAGTCAGGGGGAGAGAAAATCGCCAGAGCTTCCAAAACCTGCGCTTTATCGTTGAACTGCGAAGCTCTTGTGTGATTAAATAAATCAAGTCTTGCTCGGTTTATGACCGGCAATATTTCATGTGCACCAGTGATCCACTGCCTGGACCGTGCTCACCACTGTAAGTGACCATTTATATTGTACGGCTTCCTCTCGATTCTCTCTTTGCTAAACCCATTTTTAAATCCAGTCATTTGGACTTTTGTTTCATTCTTTGTGAATTAAAAGAGCCGTTATTCAGCTCTTTTTTTCCCCCATAGCCTGCGCTTTTCACTGTTGATGTCAATTTATATTTATGCCATTTATCGTTACTCTTTTAACTTGTGCTGCATTATGCGCAGCGTTGATGTATTATGTACTTAATGAGATCTGTTGGCTCTCGCGACAAATTAGTTTTGATGTTTCTCATTTGTTAGTCAATTTGAATAATAGTATCAGCGAGGAGAATAAACGGCAGCGTCAGCAGAGATCGCCGCTGATCCGCTCTGACTCGACAGCGTTGTGTACACACCAGGTCAATCTGTGATTTGTGTTTGGCTGGCGTAAGGCTTTCGGACGCATCAGTCATTGCGCGCCACGCAAACGCAACAAGCTGACTAGCACTGAGATCAATGGGAAGCATCGAGTCAAGCGATTAGATGGTGATGTCTGAGCTAAATGTCAGAAGAAGACGAGAAGCTAGGAGAGCTGGCAACATCCAAGCTCATTTTTTTAATTCCCTGAGAAACCTATTTGTCTTTCTGTCTGTCCATCCATCCATCCTCTGATGGTCTATCCATCCATCCATCTTCCTGTCATCCTCCAGTATCCTTCCATTCTCATTTTATCCAACCTTTTTCCTATCATTCATACATCCATTCATCCATCTATCCTCCTATCATCCATTCTTTCATCCATTCATCCTCCTACCATCCACTTGTCCATCCTTTCTATCCTTTCTTTTATCCCTCCATCCATGCTTCTATCATCCATCCTCCAGTATCCATCATCCATTCTTCTATCATTAATCCATCCATTCATTCTCATCCATCTATCTATCCTCCTATCATCCATCCTCCAGTATCCATCATCCATTCTTCTATCATTAATCCATCCATTCATTCAATTATCATCCATCTATCTATCCTCCTATCATCCATTCATCCATTCTCCTATTGTCCAGTCATCCTTCTATCCTCATCATCTATTCATCCATTTATCCTCTTATCATCCATCCACCCACCCATTCTTCTATTGTCCATTCATCCTTCCATCCTCATATCATCTATTTATTCGTACATTTTCTTATTATCCAGCCATCCATCACTTCATCCATCCATTCACCTATCATCACCATTTATCCTCCTATCATCCATCCATTCTTCTATTGTCCATTCATCCTTCGTCCTCATATCATCTATTCATTCATCTTCCTATCAGCCATCCATTCTTCCATCGTCTTCCCCAAGCTCCGTAGTTCATAGCTGCCCACTTCTCCAGGATAGAGTGTGTGTGTGTGTGTGTGTGTGTGTGTGTGTGTGTTCAATTCACTTTATACTGTATATACTTCACTTTTTGTATGGGCCAAAAGCAGAACATGACTGCATAGCCTTCCTTCCTTCTTTTCTTTTAAAAACTGTCTTTACAAATAGGAAACAACATTGGCCCAATTCCAATTCGCATGTTGGCTAAAAACTACTGAAAAAAACTAGTGTGAAAACTAGTCTTCTACCTGCAAAAAAAAGATTGTGGAGCTAGTTCTTGATGTTCGTGCCGATATAATAACCTGTACAATACACTCCGAAAAGGCCTGAAAAGAGGATTTGTTGCTTTTGAGTTGCAAATCCCCGAAACTTCCGAGCCGAACAGCCAAAATCCTAGACGGATTAGATTCAAATTATTTTTTGTGCTTGTCCGTGTTGTATTTGTTGTTTTCGATGTGTGGCTTGAGAAACAGGCGGTGTGATTCAAAAAAGGGCCGATGATTGAATTTGTGGATTTCAGATGACCCTGGTCTGGCAGAAAGGGTCTGTGTTCTTCACGGATGTGGAAGCCCAGATGAATGTCCAGCTGATGGGATCAGATCTGCTGCGACGTCTCACTAATAACACACAACCTGGAGCTTTACCGCAGCTTTCCAATCCATATGCGTTCCTCACCTCCAGCGCCCTGAGATAATCAGCTTTAATCTTCTGTAAATGCTGACGGACACAAGGACAGTGGAGATGTCTGTGTTCATTTAGTCGTTTAGTTTAGGTCTATTTTGCTACAGTTTTACTTTATGCACGTTGTTATTCCTGTTGAGCTGTATTGCTGTCAGCAGCTGAAGGTGGTGGGTTCGAATCCCAGAGATGCTGGATCAATGTTTTAATAGAATCGCAGGAAAAAACTGTGAGAAGGTCAGATATGGATTCATTTTACCTTCAGCGTGAACCTAAAAAAACTCTGTACGACGCATGTGGAGCAACCAAAAATACAACACACCTGAAGCGCCATCTGCAGATTGAAACTTTTCAACGTGCAACCATTTGTTACTTATAAACGTGATGCAATTATAATTAATTTTATTTTACTGTGTTTAATTCTCTTTGTTGAGATTTCATTTATGAGAATACATTTATTTGTAATTGAAAGAAAAGTTCATAAAAATAAGTTCAGGAAAAATAAATGTTTTTCCAAATACTGTAAGTAAGATCTTTGTATATATTGCATATGTTCATAGTTAACTATGTATTCAGATTTCTTAGACAAAGCAACTTTAGTAAACATTTAGAATATTCAGCACCTGTATTTTAATTGACTAAATCTTTACTATAATTTATTCGACTAAAATGCTGTGGTATTTTGTCGACTAAAATTAGGAAACAAATAAGATGACTAAAGAAAGTCAAAAGACTGTGACTAAAACTTAATGAAAAATATTTGTCAAAATTAGTACTGAATGGAATAAGATATTCGGATCCTCTGAAAAATCTGATCTGCATTTAATGAAGATCAAATCTGCAATATCAGTGTTGCCGAAGCCATCACACTGATTGAGAAAAATGGGCTTGCGTTCTCGTTTTTGAATTCACTCTGCGTCAACTTATGATCCATTGATTATTTTTTTTCTAATCCATTGCGTCTCGCAAAACATTACAGATCAAATCATCTTGAGAGAAAATGGCGTACTGTATGCTATAAATCACAGAATTCCACTAAATTGGAATATTCTGACACTGAGCTTTTTCAATTTTTGCATTATGGTCCCGAAGATTTGGTTCTCATCGCCAATTCCCGCATCACTTTTCTCTTTTATTCAGCTAAAGCCCCAGATGTTGGTCTTGATTTTGTACCAAGACTGATTTTGTGATTGTCTTCGTGTCACATCTAAATAAAAAAACCCAAAAGCCGATAAAAGGCGATTTCAAATTTATGGCCTTTCAGACAGAGAGTCGGCACTGCCACATGGGTTTTCTTAAATCTAGGTTTATAGCAGGGCACTAAAAGGCTTTTGTCTCTTTGTTTAGCTCTGTTTCGTCGCTTGTAAATTGTGAGTTACCATCTTGCGTTATATACTGCAGCTTGTGAACTCTTGACCGCGGTCACTTTGACCAGGAGTTGCACTTTATGAACAGCAACTCAGGACTTTTTGTGCAAGCGCTTGAGGTTTGTGCTGATGCGCAGGCCTGCCCATCATCTCATTGTCTCTGGTAAAAGAAAGCTGTTTCTCTGACCTCTGACCCTGTGTGTCTGGAGGTCACCAACACTGGACTATTATCATTCGGTCAAAGATTTACAACACTACTCAAGAACCCAAAGCTCTAATTCTCTCCCCGAGCTGAAAGCCGTCTTGACCTCCATTTATTACATTGCTGTATTATTTAATCTACTCACTTTATAGACTGACACACATTTGTGAAACATTAAAGAATATATGGGTGTTAAAGTTTGAAATCGCTTGTCAAAACTTGTTTGTTTTTACTGACGTTTAACACAGTTTATCTGGTTTTCTACTCCAAATTGTTTATTTTGTGATTTGTCTTTTTTACCTGCTGTTTTTACCTATTTTATCATTTGTTTTATCATCATGTGTTGTGTTGTACAGCACTTTGTATCAACTAAGTTTGTGTTAAAAGGCTTAAAACTAAAGTTACATTCCATTCCATTAAAGCATGTATTAGAATTTGGATTTTTTTTAACGTATACTAGAATTTATGATATATTACGGCCTGGATTCAGGAAATCTTTCAATTTCCAGTGGAAGGCTGCAATATTTAAAAACTATTTAAAACCCACTATTGTTTCGACAACAGAAGTGATCAAGTTATTTTTATGAGATTTTATGAGAAACCACCTTGTCATTACATGCCACGTTGTGCAGGAATGTATTGTCTATAAAACATGTTTTATTTGAATGTGATCGATTTGGGCATATTAGGTGACAGCTCAAATTTTTTAGACGGCTCTTTGATTAACACAAAAAATAAAAATTAGACTATCTGTAGACAAAACACTTGTTGTGATTGGCCGGATAAATAGACTTCTTATAATGTTTAAAAAGTTGCATTGACAAAGATAACACTTAATGCTAAATTAGAGGATGCTTGCAACATTTGCAACATATTTGGAATATTGATGTTATTTCAACAAGTCTAGAATAGTGGCGTAGTTTTACCCACTTTACTATTTTTTTAACAACTTTCCTGTATTTTAAACGTTTTTTTTTTTATGTTGATTCAGGAATAGCGCTTCACAAACCCATCACTTTTTCCATCTTCAATAAAGACATTTCTTTCATTGATGGTTCAGAGAGCCACTGTTGCGATAAATAATAGTCCACTGTAATCCTGTTTCAAATGTATAATAACTGAACCAACAATCCATATTCCACCAGATTCACTGAAGAAAAATAATGTGATTGTAATAAAATAAAAAAAACAGCAACGGGCGTTCAAAAGCATTGGAGATTCCGAGCCGTCTTCTATTCCAACAGGTGGGAATGACAGCAGTATAATTCTAGATTCCTCCAGGTCTTTATTGCATTATGCAAATAGCCTTCTGAAAGCGTTTTACCACACTCCAGGGAACGGACTCACACAATTTACAGCTATTTTTCCTGGTAGAAAGCAAATCCACCTCATCCCACTCAGCCGTTTGTGTCAGTGTTTTAGTGCATCAGTGATTGTGTCCTTTTCCTTCTTTCATTACCGTTCCAGGAATGTCCTAGTTGGCAGCGGCATGGTCGACTGGTCCAGCCGCCTTGTAGAATTATTTAGCCTCATTTCCAGCTACGAGATTTACTTGGCAAAAGTGTAAACTAGAGAAGTAGCTTTCCTGTTTACTGCCGGCTGAGAAATGCTACACAGACTCGGAAGATGTTTAGAAGGCGTTAGGGCAAATCTGATAAAGAATAAAGGCCGTTTTCTAGGAAGCGTGTGTGCGGAGACTCCAGACGAGGAGAGGCTTCTTGATGTACAGTAGTTTGTTAATCTGTCAGAGACGGCTGACCTATCGCATTGATCATGCTTTGAAAGGTTCCAAACTCCCGAAAGCTGAACCAATGAATCAGCACAACATTCCTTGAACTACAAAAGGGTGACGTAAAGGCTGCAATCTGATGGTGTGAGTGTGTGAGGAGAGCTGAGATGGTGTGTAACCTCAGGCTATCTCTGATAGACGCAGGCAGGATTACAGGCCGCTGGGCAATTTGAGAAGGGTTTGTTACTGGATAGGCCTGGACACGGCTGGACTCTGAGGACACAATGCCTTCTGACACCAGTTTCAAATTGGCGGATGGACTTTTCCCACCTTTTTCGATCAGACTGGCCACCCAGACACTTCCAGTCTACTACCTGTAATGCCGCTGTGTTTTCTTTTATGGTACATTTTAGAGGGTTCGCCCTGTATTGTGAGTATTGTATTTGTTAGTTTTTTCCCTGGAAGTGCGTTTTTACAAGCTCCCATTATAATTTCTAAACCCCTTGTTGTACAATCATGACCTTTCTATCAACAAAATCAGAGCTTAAATCCGAATATTTTTTTCTGTTTTTACCAAGGCAATTTTATTTCAAATCTTGTTGGAAATGAACATTTAGTTGCAGCATCAAAAAACTGAGATGTATAATGACTTTTATTTGTCATTCACCACTACTGTAATGAAAAGAAGACATTTTACACAAAATATGTCCAGTTTGTGTAAAATTTAAGTAGGAGTGTGAATGTGTGTGTGTGTGTGTGTGTGTGTGTGTGTGTCCTGCTCCGTGATTGGTTGGCCACCAAACCAGAGTGTGTATTTGGTCTCATAATATATGCAGATTTTCTGAATTGGCTCCTTGTGACCCAAAAACGGAGCAAACGCATTGATGTATTGCTGGATGTATATAGATCCCCGAACCACGGAGCTTGGGGTAGATGATGGAAGGATGGATGGCTGATAGGAGGATGAACGAATGGATGATATGAAAATGTATAGATGAATAGATCAACCTTTCTAATACATCTGTAGACATAGAGAAGTCTTAAAAGCAAATCTTCTCAGAAAAATCATTTGACCAGTTGAAAACTTGATTATCTCATTCAAACAAAGAGTCCTGCACGTGTAATTAAACTGTAATTCACAACCTGAATACTAACCAATAAAACAAAACCGATCAAGTAGATCTTTCATAAAATTTTTCTTGATTTCCTGAATTGTTCCTTTTACAAAACCAAAAATGGTTCGATTAGGTTGACAGTGACAGTGATCACGTCACTTAGCGAATGCACATTTCACCAGGCCTTCTCCCGACATCTCAGCGTTGGCTTAATCTCGACGTCGACATTTGCTAATCAGAAGCTCCCGGTGACCCTCCCGCCATTTTTCAGCTGGTTGAAGTGGATCTGTCACGGAGAAACCCAAGCGGAACACTAACTCGATAAACACCTTCCTGCGTGCGGCTTGAAATGAAATGCGGCTCTTCTAATCAAGCTGTGCTTTTAATGGAATCTGCCGTGCGCTGGGACCGCTGGTGATTCGCTCTTTTCAGGCTTTGTGAAGAGGCACGTTGGGGTTGAAACGTCGCTTCGCTGCCCTCCAGAGCTTCGGAGGATTACACGTCCACGCCGCCAGATGCTAGTCGCCCAGTTGGCCCTCGACAACCGGAACCAGCCCACCTGACCACATTTGAAAAGAAAATTGCTTTAACATTAATAAAGAAAATGTCTTTAACATTAAGCACCTATTATTGTAAATGTGAAGTACATAATGTCAACTTTGACAATGTTACACACTTCAATCAAACAGAAATAATATCCTAAATATCTCAAATCACACTAGTGTATTAAAACACCCCTTTAAAAACACAAACTCAAACTAAAATCTGACGCAACGTGAAACGCATTTGCGAAATCATTGGGAAAAGACTTAAAAGGCCATTTAAATATGTTTTTAGCATATCAATGTGCGTAATGTATTATATACCCTAATATTACCCTAACCCCTTTTTAATATATTTACATATAAAGTGTATTCTCTACTATTTGGTTGAATATACTGTACATAAATATATGGAAATATATTGTCTTTATATGAAACTGTTTTAACAATATATGCATCCATATGTCAAAAACATGTTTAAAAACTTCCCATATGTTGGATATATGCATTTTGAAAATATATATTTGAATATACAAAATTTCACATATATGTGGATACATTTCTTCTCCGTATGGAACTCTTTGTTTATAGTCCTACATGGATTCTGGAAATCTAAAGAGAACGCATCTTTTGCTCGTTCACCCTATTTTCTAAATTGTGCACCGATAGCTTTACGAATTCGAATCAACAGAGTCACAGACTTGGTTTAGTGTGGCCGCCTGCTTCCTTTTTTTAGAAACGTCTACGCCTCTTCTACGCCTCAATTTTCCACTTCTCTCACATTTTCTGAGCACGACTCCTTCAAGAAACACAAACAGGGGCGCCACAAATGTACGAGACATATTAGAAAGCCACGTAAAACCACCACTGCTGGTGAGGATACAGTACGAGATTTCATATTGGGATTCTCTCCGACGGGCAGGGATGAACAGAAGCTACTCTACGGGAGGGTCAAGAGTCTGGTAAGAAAAAAACGAGAGAGAAATTGACAGTTTGGATGAAGTGGCCGAGCTCTTGTGCGGAGTTGTGTGCTGTGATTCTGTTGTGCCTGCTGACACGTGCCGTTGCTGTAAAGTGGCGCCCGACTCCTACACATCCACAGCGCGGAAAATGAGGAGCGATACACTCTTCAAACACCTACATTCGCTCTCCACCGCAGCTCGGCTCTTCAAGTCGGAATCCCAGAGAAGTGTGAAATTGCATCTTTCGGTGGCAATGAATTCATAGAAGTCGGTTGCCATGTTGTCCGTGAATGCCGCCTCATGAGATGGATTCCTGGATAGCTTTGGCGTAATTATCTATCGGAAAGAACTTGATTATTCTTTTCGTGGGCGGCGATTTACCGCGTACAATCGTGCGTGAGACGGAGGACTATGTGATCGTGACCTGCCCTTTGACCCCCAAACCCAAAGGCTTCTTTATGAAGCTTCATTCCATTTCTCTGGGAATCCCGTCGGGCCTTTAGTTTGGCGTATTGGCTTCCTCTCACGCCCCCTTTTGTGCCTTCCGGGCTCCTTTTGTCCTCCGAATAGCCTAAGTATGGCGTAGTGGAGTAAGCAGTGAAGAGATTTGGTGTGACGATGGCTTTGAAGAATTAGACATGCTCAATGGAACCCGGACTGACCTGAGCCTGGATCTCGGGCACTTTGGGTGACTGGAGCTGATGATAAGTCTCTGGGTTTTTTTTTTTTTTTTGAAGCTGGGGTTTTTGTTACTAGTCTTTTGACTTATTTGAATTTAAAAGGGTGTTGATGGGAAATCGGCCTGAATGGTTGAGTTTTACTTTCCAGATGTGAAACGGAATTGAATGGCACTTTGCACATTGTTTAAGTTTTTTTGGGACATTTTAAGTCTCTATCCATCCAATTTCTGAATGACTTTATTTATTTTTGGATTCTGGGGAGCTGGAGTCAATCCATGAAAATCTGAGCCTGATGTAGGAGACACGCCCATTCATCCATCCATTCTCCTCTCATCCATCTCTCCATCCACCCTACCATCCATCATTCCATCCATCCATCCATCCATCCATCCAACATCTGTTTTCTTACCATCCATTTATTCATCCATCTCTCCTTCTACCAATAATCATTCCATCCATCTATCGATCTAACATCTGTTTTCTTACCATCCATTTATTCATCCATCTCTCCTTCTCCCATTAATCATTCAATCCATCCATTCTTCATCCATCCATTCATCTATCCTCCTACCAACCATTCATCCAATCTTTTCTCCTGCTATCCATCATTCCATCCATCCATCGATCCAACGGCTATTCTACTACCATCCATTCATTCATCCATCTCTCCTCCTACCATTATTCATCCATTCTACATCCATCCTCCTACCATCCATAATTACAGTACATCCATTCTCCTACCATTAATCATTACATCCATCCATTATCCATCCATCCACCAATCTATCTATCAATCTATTCTCCTACCACCCATTCATTCATCCATCCATCCTTCTACCATCCGTTTCTCCAGCCTCCTACCATTTAACCATTTTCCATCCATCCATACTTAGTCATCCATCCATCCATCCATCCATCAACATGAGCTAAAAGAACTGTTCTTTATATTTTGTTGCAACTGATTTGTCTGAGATGTTGTGGGATACGTAACCAACGAATAACCTTTCCACAATTGACTCTCAAGCATCTTTTTAGCTCAACGAATTACAAAACTCATTCTGCTAAACACCTTGGAATAATGTATTCTTCATTTGTTTGGCATTAGCAGGGACCTGTGAACACGCAGGATATTACCACGTTTTAAGCAAATATAACCAAATTGAACCGGTAATTGCTTTTGTCAGAGCTAGCGGTAATTACAGGTACAAGATTTCACGTAAATGTTAAACGCTCGATTTGATGTGTTTTTGTTGGCGTGGTTGAAATGAGCGTAAACTTAAAATCCCCATTCACACCTTATTATTCCAAACTTAAAGCTACAAGCTAAAAAAACTGAGAAGCCAAAGCGTCTACCGTCAAAAACCAACACATCAGGCTGCGCAATGGCCCGTGTAATGTGGAAGACTCCTTTAAACGCACCTTTTGGAAAAGATCGATGGCTCTTATTGGAAACATTTTTGGAAGTTTATGAATGAACTAACCAGGTTTATGATCTGCACACAAGCTGGAAGATGGAGTGAGAACCACAAATAGAAAGTAAATCACAAGGTTCTGTCGTTTTATTTCAAAGGGAGTTTTCCTGTTACGACGGACGATTCTCATTGTCTGTTCCTCCGCCATGAGATTTCCTGCATTGAAGTAAATTACTCGAGTAATTTTCCTTTATTCTTATGGGTGGGGGTTGCATTTATTCAAAAGAATATGTTATTTCACACGCCGTTGAAACTCATATGCCGTGTAGTCATTCTCTTGACTATAGGATTTTCAGAATTGCTCTTTTAGCAGCAGCCCTTTATTACTTCTACAGTCATTTTTTATATAGATATAGAATGATTTTATTTTTTTTTTGGAGTCGACCTGTACTTTTTTTTTAATGAAATGCAGTGCTGGCATTTTATTGTGGATTTTCTACGTGGAATTGAAACACAAATTCCGTTGATTGGGAACTTTTGTTCTCCTTTGTATAGTTTCTGCGTCTCTCGCAAAGGCGGATGCTGTCGGAATTTTAGTGGCTTGACAGAATGTCTTGGATTTGGGCAAAAATATGAACAAATCGGAATCTTAACCAACACCTAATTAACTGATCAAGTTTGTGTGAAAACCAAAACTGAGTTTAGAGTTGCTAGTGTGAATTGTGTACAATCCATTATTTTTGCGCCTTTAATTTCATTTGATTAAATAATGTATTGATAATAATACATTTACTAACATTTTGGATTTTGGAAAATTTTGGGAAAAAAAATGTACATTTTGAAAAATAGTGTTGAATCTTTGTTTCTCCTTTTGTAAATATTTTGAAAGTTTTTTCAAAACAAAAACAATCTTTTCAAATGAACTAGTCAAGATAGTGTCCATAAATCTACACTAAATATTGATTTATGCCCAAACCGTGTAGACATATTCAACCTAATGATAGTATTTCAGAATATTTTAATGTACTGTACTTTGCGCTGTAGTTGGCTGCACATATGGCTAGAATCAATTTGCTATTCAGCGAGGCTCATCTCTCCATCCGGACACGTCTTCACTTCCCTTCAGCAGCAATTTACGGTCACGGGTCTAAGAATTCACAAACATGTGCTGGTGAATGCAAAGGCATGTAGCTATTAAGGAGAAGAGTTTTACATCATTTTTTAAATTGGTGTATACTCAGTCAAATTGGAGTGAACAAATACGTGTTGAATTGAGAGTCAAAATTAGGACTGATGCATTCATTGCCATTTGCTAAAAAGTCGCGATTTCAACAAGTGCAATTTCAAATTCGCTCAAAGCTGCAATTTAATTCAGTGTAAATAATATTTAGGTTCAAAGATGTGCTTTTCATGGGCGGCCGGCTACTGATAACTATGATTCAAAATCAACATTTATTGAAATGATAATAAGTAACTTTTTGAAATGATCCGTGAAATACACACACACTTGGTAGAAGTAGAAGTGTGTGTGTAGAAAGAAGTAGAAACATGTATTGGAAAATGCATATAAATAACACTTTTTTTCCAGATTGTCAAAATAACGAACCCCATCATTGCTGATTGACTATTGTACTTTTTTTTTTTTATAATATAAATACATTTTTATTTTGAGATAATTTAAATTAAAATAAAATATAAATTATAAAATTATATTATAAAATTATATTATCTCAATTCTTGGTGCACATATTTCGAATATTAAGCAACCAGAGAACACCAACTATAATATGATGTCATTTTCTTGTTCATATTGCTCTCCCAATAATAAAATAAAAAACTAAACTATTAAACTAAAAGTGACTAGATGCTTTTGAACGAGGTTTGTTGGACATACATTCTTCACGTTGAATCATAATTTTCCAAAGTTTGGCGAATCGTAGCGCGGTGCTTGTTCACAGGTTTGTCGCCATTTTGCGCAACCGTTCTGCGTAGCGCTAATTTCCTCCCGTAATTTGTCTCACTGGCACAGGAAGTACATGAGAAACCTGGTGCCTTACAATCTACTCGCATCCAGACACCCGGCTTGGTGCGATTTCCATCTCGCTGACAGATCTTGATGCTCCTGTCCAGCTTCAGCATCGTCTGATGAGGTGTTAAATGTAGAAGCGGAGCTCATTAGTAGAGACCGTGTTTGCTCTTTGACGTCTCAGAAGGATGCTTCTCCAGCGAGGTGGCACCCAGACCTGCTCCATCTCTCACGGTTGGCTAACAATGGTAATGATTGGTTCATTAATCAGGGTCTGTTTCCATGGTAACTTACGGGGGCTTCGGTTAAGGCGGGAAAAGCCTGTTGGCCGTACATTTTCACTCCTGGTTGACTGAAGTGCCGCGTCTGCATTCATTACTTTAATAACAGGAAGTTCGCGATGCCGAGTGTAGACGGATAATTGACCATCCACTCCAATGATTCTAATAAAGTCTCCCAGCAGGCTCTTTTACTCTCCCACACTCCACCATAAAGGGCAATCGACTGTTTTGCAAGTATCCCGGAGCAAAGTGATTCCAGAGTGCTTTCTTTGGCTTGATCTTTCTCCACCCTGGAGATGGATCATGAGATCCAAGGCTGAGAGAGAAAAGCCACAGGCCTTGTTTGTCTGTGTAGGAGCTGCTTGTGGAGATCTTGAAAAGCTTTGCCTTTGCGACTTACCGTCAAATGACTCACACAGAAGTTGGTTTTAAGTGTTTTTGTGGATCGTCTTCTGAGTTTCTGGCTCTCTTCGGGTCATGATGGGACTGGAGCTGTTGGGGAATCAGCTGGACAGACAGTGGAGCTCCACAAGGAATCCCACATGTGCTAAGAGGACATCGATTTGACTCTGATCTTGGTTAATTCTTAACTGTTGGTAGGTAATAATTGGAATAGTTGGTAGTTTCACCAACAATTCAAATTGCATATTCACACTAGCTTTCCCCGTTTATTATTCCCGCCTAAAATTCTGTGGTTTCCGTATTAGACGAGTCACGTGGATGACGACACCCCCACTACTACATTAACTACTATAGCTATTGACCGTATTTCAATCATCAAAACGAAGCCTTTTGACTGTTCTTTCATTCACGTTTTCTGTCAGGTTTGGTGTTATGTTGCCAAGCTACATTTTGTTTTTTAACATGCGTGAAATGTGTCTAGGACGAGCGCCAAAATGCTTTGCGATGGCCACCTGACTCCTTTTCTGTCCGGACAATTAAAAAAACCTATTCGCTCCACGTGTTACGAATAATAAACCTCGACAACGCTTTGGTCGTACGAGATTAACTAAATTTGAATTCAACTTGTGATGTGTCAGATTCAGCAGCGACAGACGTGGTCACGTGAAGTGGCGACACAAGCTATTAACGCTGTATTATCAATATAAATACATATAAAAATCTAATGCATTAACGCACTGGTCGACGTTTGATGATTTTACAGGGTCCCAGGGGGAGGGTAACTTACTCAGATTTTAGTATTTAACTTGGTGTTTAACATATCATGGTATTTAACTGGCACCAATGAAGACTTTGTGTAGAACTTAGAAACGTAGTAACACTAAAACGTGATGTTTTATTTAACTTTACATTTAGAGAAAACTTTATTTTCTAATGTTTCCTTTTGATTGTGTTTTGACGTGTAATTTTTAAAGATAATTAACTATAACTATATTGTTAACTATAACTATATACTGTTTAACTATATGATGCTGGAAAAACTTGAACATGGACTTTGCAAGTGCTTGAATTTTATCGCTCAGAAAGTGTGGGAACCCTGTGTTTACTATTATAAAGTATTGATTTTCACTTTATATGAGATATTATTTTGACAACTGAAGAGTTGTATACAGTTTTACAGGAGTAGTTCTTAACCTTGCTAGTGGAACGTAAAACTGCAGTTCTTTACTTGTGTTCACAAAACTAAATTATCTGTAAATGTAAAATGTGCGGCTTCGTCTTTGCTTGTGCCGCTTTGAAATCCGATTTCTATTTCTTGCACGGTGTGAGAGTTTGTACATCTGGAATAAGCAGGGAGACATTTAACTAGTCATGCTTTGCTTGAGCTTTTCTTTTGTAAAATACTGTTTTTTTTTTCCTGAGAATTTTAAATAATTTGAAAACTAAAACACAACAGCAGAATAATACGCAACTATAACTCTCTCCTGTAGGCCTGCTGATTTAAATACAGCTGGAAATAACCAATCCCTGATCAGGAGGTGTGGCTGCCCTTAAAACCAGACCTTCATCCACATGCTAAACATGACTGCTTATCAAAATACAAAAATAACACATAAAGTACGCACTTCATTTTAAAAACCACAACACAAACTTAATTTCACAAACTCATGACTTGACTCAAGAATGTTTTAAAAGGAGACAGGAAGTGGCCACGCCCTTGAATCAATCCCCACCCCCCAAAAAATCCATCAGTCTTGCTTTATTAACATTGTAAATTACTCTTGTGAACCCCAGAAATGCATAAACATAACGGAATGGAAATCAATAGGAAAAATATAGGAAAAATAAACGCAATGCTAGAAACTAAAGCCAAGAAATACAGCCTTTGCCGAAGATTAATTGCAAGTTTATTGTTCACTTTCCCAAACTTTTCTTGCAAGATAACAGATAAATGCATTATGGTGATGTAATTGGGCCGATAATTTATCGATTAGCCATTACTTCTGTGTGGTTGCACATTAGCTCCTGCTGCGTTTATCTGGGTTACAACGCTTAATATTGCATCTCGCTGAGATTATCTTCGCCCTGATGCTGTTTTTGCACAAATCTTTGTCTAGTGTGGAGCGCTGGACGGAAAATCATTAGCTTTACTTAAGCAGACGTTTTTAGCTCTTGCTCTTTCGCTCCAGCGGGTTTTTTTTGTTTTTTCAAGATCGATTTGTCAAAGTTGATTATGTATTGTAAAGTCCTTTACTTGTAAAGTATTTGTAAAGTACTTTACTCCACTTTCCACTTCACCGTTTTTAAGAACTTGACCTTGAAAGCTGGAAAAGCAACGAAATGTTTGTCGTCTTTTCCTTCTTGAGTTTGATTAGAAATCAAGTGTTTGAGTATGAATTTTAATATTGCGTAATAATGTTATATCTTAATACCTAATACTTTTTATATCAAGACCTTATAAATTTGTCTGTGATCATTTTTAGAGAGTTTAGATTTCATAATTTTTTACAATTTTTACCATAATTTTTGACCTTTCACCATTTTATTCAAAATAATATGCGTGTTAAAGTAGGACTTTGGCTATTTTAATCTGTGCCACCCTATGTGTTTTAATAATAAAATATTTCCAAAAAGATAATATTTTTTTTCAGTAGTTTGCATTAAGAAGCTTCTCTAAGCACTGACATAAACGTCTGTATTTTCTTAAATGGCGTTTTAATATTCAGTGTTGATCACATGGGCATCGTTCCTGCTGGAGTTTTTGTGAAAGGCGCCTGATTTGGGATGTTGGCATTGTCTTGACTTTTTAAAGTGGGACGAGTGGTGACACATGATGGTTTCTGCCAGGAGATTGATGGGCAGGAGCGATGATGGAGCGCGTGTGGTAAAAGAAATGTACCGGATTTGCTCGGAATAGTGACGCAAATGTCAAGCCTCTCCTCACCTCTAATGAGATCCGCCGCGATATTAAACCTCCTCCGCAAGTGAAGAGCCCAAGGTGCTTAAGAGTTTTATGCTGATAGAGCTAAACTACTGTACTACTGTACTACTTGTTATACAGTAAAAGAACAAAAACCTCGACCGACGTTTTCATTTTCTCTGCCTCAGCTCCCTTATTTACTTTATTTATACTGTGTAGTAAAAATATAAGAATATAAATTATTTTATCAAAATAATGTGTGTCCAGGTTTATGAATGACCATGTTCATAAAAATATTTTCTATGATTATTTTCTGTTATTTTGGGAATGTTTATACACATAACATGTATTTGAAATTAAATAGAAAATATTTTTATTTGCCCCTCAAGGGCGAAATTGCAATTAACAACAGCAGAGAAAGAATATACTTAAATAAAATAATTTATATTAAAAAAATTATAGTCAAAACAGAGCATGCATCTATAAAAAAAGAAATGAAGAAGCTTACATAAACATAAGCAGAAATAAATCAACAGCACACATTGTACATTTAAAATGAAAGAGCACTGTAACTTTATAAAGATACTCTGATGTCTATATGCAAATTGTAACTAATACAGGGTTTGTTTTCACAGAATTACTTTTCACTGAACTACAATTTTAAATCACCAGGACTACATTTCCCGTTAGCCACCACTATAGTACCAAAATTTGTAGTGTACCAGAAAAAAAAAAAAAGTTACTGTTTTTCCAAAAGAAAAAATAAATTCCAAAACATACCAAAATTCCAAAATTGCTATTAAAAAATACATAAAACTAGAGCACACACACCATGTTCACCCTTGAAGTGCAAAATTGTTCTTAACACTGCAACTGGACAACAATAATGCTCGACATTACTGCCGAACTGATTGACAGAAACTGAGTGTTGAACATCATATTTGTGCATTATTTCAGATTACTAGACACGTTCTTCAAGAAAAGCTTGAACTGTTTCTCCTCTTCAGGTGCGTCTCCGAGGCCAGCTAGAGGAGAGCGAGGTCGGCCTCCATCACCATGACAGAGGTGGCTTCCCTGGCTGTGACGGGCCTCATCCTCTCCTTTATCACTCTTCCATTCCCCGCTGTGCTCTCCCAGAAGCCCTCGCTCCCAACAGACCCCGCCCCCACCTCAGACCCCGCCCCAGGGCCGGAGTGTGGCCGGCTGGAGCATCCTGTTGTCTCTATTCAAGGTGAGTGCTGACGTCTCTCACTCCCACTCGGGATGTGGCGGAACGTTTTTTTGTCCTGGTCTGGGATTTTTGCCGATGCACTTGTCAGTGGTTTTTGGGAATTCTAGCGAGTTCCCAGAAGTGTGAAGAGCACTTGAAAAGCAGACTTGAGTAGAAGTATGGATTCCTTACTGTAAGAATTACTCTAGTCAGGGTTCCTACTGGTGCTTGAAATCCTTGAAAGTGCATGAATTTCAATAATGTGTTCACAAGGCCTTGAAAATGCTTGTAATTTAAATAAAGTGCTTGAAATTATAAATGCATGATCCGAACTTGGGCGGTTCTCCCACTCAGTGTCTGGTTTCTCACAACTTTTGATTCACAGACTTTGAGAGTGAGACAGAGAGAGAGACAGATAAGAGACTCGAGTAAAAGTACTTTAGTGCAAAAATTACTTACAAGTTTCAAGAGACTCAAGTCGTAAAATATTCCATTTTATCAGAACTTGAGTATTTTACTTTAGAATTTAGCCTCAAAAACCCCCAATAAATGGGGAAAAAAATAAACTCTTCTTTTTTTTCATGAGGTTTTATTTCCTAACTCGTATCGAAATAAAGTTGAACACCTCAATGTTTCAAAATGACAGAACAAGATAGATCAGCAAAGAACAAAAAGTCGGTCTCAATCAAACTTAAATGTGCTGACTTCACTTGCACACCACTGGAAGTTCCGTGTAAATTTGCTCCATATGTAAAGTCCGTAGATGTGACATTGTTTTCAGTTTAACGTGGAAATGAGTGGATTTCTTTTCCCTGGGAAAGATGTTTGCGGTTCCGCTACTTGACTTTGTCCGTCTGCAGTTAAGCTTTATTTAAGTGTCGTTTGCTACAAATCCTTATGCTAACAGAACCCAACACCTCCGCAGTCTTAGTCCTACAATCTAAATAAAGAGTCTTTTCTGAGGTTCTAAAGAGTCATATTCTGATGTGGATTCAACACAAGCTTCAGTCGTATATTTCTAGCATTTGGGAAATTGAAAGCATCGTATCTTTGTACTGTTTTTTATTATTCTATCTGAATTTCATTTACATTTTAGACAGACTCAGACATTATTATGACTTTTTGAAATCTTTTTCATGGGATTATACACACACACACACACACACACACACACACACACGCACACGTCCCATTATGTTTCGGTAAAAAACATATTATACTTTACACTGCCAAAAATCCACTAAGAAAATAAAAAGCAAAATGAGTCTAATAAAACTTAAATGAAGTAAAAGTATCTGCCAATGGGGTAAGACAATTCTACCCAGTAAGACAACTTCAAAGACGTCAAGACCTATTATCTCGAAACAAGCAAATTCATATTTCTCTTAATTCTAAGATAGTTAATTTATCTTGTAAGAAAAAAAAAAGCAAGTATTACTTTTTCATTTTGAGATTTCTTGGCTCATCAAGAATGCATTTTTGGCAGTATATATGAACAGCCAATCACATGGCTCGTTTAAACAAAGTGGCCACACCCCAACCAGCCAGTAGTCCTTTCCATTCTTTATAACACAATGCACGGCCATAACTCAAATAAAAATATGTGTAGCGTTGGACAACGATGCTTTCACCTCATTTTATTTATTCATTTCCACTGCGCCGTGCATCTATAATTGATGCCTTCTCTTGACAATAGCTTTGCCCGTGGGGTGAGAATTTTGTGTTTTTGACTCGGTGAGAGATGATAAAGATTGCAAAATATTGCCTCATGGCGGACAAAAGAAATTGACGACCGGGGGCTTTTGTTTTCTATATGAAACCTGAGACCCGGACGGTCATGATTCACACAGGCAGCGCTACCGGCCACGGAGCAAAGAAGTCATTTTTATCTGGTTTGTCTGAAAATAAAGGAAACTAGACCGTTGTTTGGAAAGGGACTGCAAATCATTCAAGAACTTGCAAACTTGTGAAAATGGATGAGTGTTTACAGTATGCAAATTATTGTGTGTGTGTATGTGTGTGTGTGTGTGTATAATGCCTTTTATTGTTGCTACGTAAATACACAGACAGTATATCTTAGATATTAGATAACAGATAATATTATCTATCTATTCATTGTCTATGTATCTATCCAGATTCTATCTATCTATCTGTCTGTCTGTCTTCCTGTCTTTTTCTCTTTTTCTCTCCATCTATCCACCCATCCATTCTTCATCCATCCATTCATCCATATCTCTTTCTATATTTCTGTCTCTCTCTCTCCATTCATCCATCCATCCATATATCCATCTACCCATCCATCTCTCTCTCTCTCTCTCTCTCTCTCTCTCTCTCTCTCTCCATCCATCCATATATCTATCTATCTATATTTATGTCTCTCCTCTCTCTTCATCCATCCATCCATATCTATCTATTCATCCATCCATCCATATCTCTATTTTTCTATCTGTCTCTCCCTCTCTGTCTCTCTCTCCATCCATCTATCCATCCATATCTATCTATGCATCTATCCAGCCATCAATCCATCTCTCTCTCTCTCTCTCTCTCTCTCTCTCTCTCTCTCTCTCTCTCTCTCTCTCTTTCTCTCCATCTATTCACCCATCCATTCTTCCATCCATCCATATCATTCTCTATCTGTATTTCTGTCTCTCCCTCTATCTCCCCCTCCATCCATCCATCCATTCATATCTCTCTCTATCTATATTTCTATCTGTCTCTCTCTCTCTCTCTCTCTCATCATTCCTGTGTTCAATCCGTTCCGCTCAATATCAAGGTTTTGCAGGAGAAAGAGCTTTTGTTTTGCATTCTGTTGCGCTCATGTCTGATATTGATCCATTGTTGAGATTAGAAAACAATTGTCTTAGCTTGGTTGGCTAGAACAGCACAGATTCCGTCTTTAAGATGAGCTGTAATGGCGTCTTTATGCTGAAGCGGTGGATTGGAAGGATTGGTACAAAGGTGTGGGCAGAGTTTGTGATGAGGTGTATTGATGGATGTTTTTTTTTTTTCTTTTTTTCGCGCCCACCCCATTATTATTACCCGAGAGGTAATGAGACCCTCTACCTGTGATCTATATGACAAAGTGGTATGTCGTATAGATTCACCAATGCCTTTAAGCCATTCGCACAATGTCAAGGATCCTCTTAAAAGCAAAAACTCTTAAAAATGATCCACAACCACACACAAAAAAAATGAATGTATATGTAAAAATATATACATATATAATATATAACAATTTATTCTATTATAAAACGTCTATTCAATGTATTAATAGACAGTAAACACTCACATTTATACGTATATTGTAAATATTTAGGATACTAAGTAAATAAATGTTGCTGTAAATATCCTATCTACACGCACGTTTGTTTGTCAATAGATTATTGTCAAATGCAGTTATTGGTTTTATGCTTTATTAAATTTGAACTCAAATTTATTTCCATGGTCCAAAGCCATATTCGAGGTATTTTTCTCTATTCGAGGCATGTTTTCCTCTGCGTGACACTCACACCCGAAAAAATGTCAGGCATCCAGTGAAAAACAAAGTGCATGCTGGTATATGAAATCTCAGGTGTGATTAAATATCTGAGGATTTGATTTAGATGGATCTGTGTGTGTGCGTGTGCGTGTGTGTGTGCGTGTGTGTGTGTGTGATTGCGCCTACACTCTCACTTCAGTCTATAAACACATCACATGAGACAAAATTCCCGACATGTGGAAGCAGCAGTTTAGATTCTTATCGCCGAGCGCGACTCAGATAATAGTTCCAGCAAAACAACATTCACTGACATTCATCAAAGAGCGGGAAAACACACTCTTCCGTGCATGTTAACCTTCCATGAAAAAAAACAGCAAGACATTTTGGGCTGGAAGTAAACTGGACTGAAAAATTCTGCCATAGTTTATTGCTCATATTTAAAAAATATTGCTATTGTGTACATTTAGAATTTGATGTAGAATTCATGTTGATTGTAGTATTTATGTAGAATGTTTAAACATGTTGAGCTCATGTGGAATCGCAAGTAGAATGTATGCAGAATTTAGCTAATATGTGAATAGTTTGCAAACAATTTAGCATGTAGAATTTTATGAAAAATTTAAACGTGGGCATTTAAGTAGAATTTATGTCGAATTTTGTTGTTGCGTGTGTAAATAGTTTGCAAACAATTTAGCATTTAAATATGTAGAATTTGTGTATAATTTATTCAGAAATTCAGAATATTCAGAAATTTGCTATTGTGTTATATACTGTAGTTTGCTAAATATTTCACATTTAAGCACTTAGTGTTAATGTAAAATGTATGTAGAATTTATGTAGAATTTTATGTAGAACTCATGCAGAATTTAAACATGTTGAATTTATGTAGACATTATGTAGAATTTTGCTATTATGTAAATAGTTTGAAAATGTGTTATGTAAATTAGTTCTGTTCAGCATTTAAGCGTTTAGAATTTATGTGGAATTTTTTGTAGAAC
Organism: Paedocypris sp. Pulau Singkep; assembly: GCA_017309775.1. Taxonomy (NCBI): domain Eukaryota; kingdom Metazoa; phylum Chordata; class Actinopteri; order Cypriniformes; genus Paedocypris; species Paedocypris sp. Pulau Singkep. Next base: position 5,198,919 of record MU204278.1, on the reverse strand, counting down.
TTATGCAGAATTAAAAAAATGTTGAATTTATGTAGAATCTAGCTATTATGTACATAGTTGGCAAGATAATTAGCCGTAATCTGAGCAGTTTCTTCAAATGAAGTTGAGATATTTGGTTTCAGAACAAAGCAATTTTTCGTGAGGTTTTGCCGCGTATCGTACATTCTCACATACTGGGAAACCAGAACTCGAGAAGCTGGGATTACTGTAATCTGGCCTCACAGCTATTGTCATCCTCACCTGACCAGTGTAATTGTCTTGAAGCCGTTTGTCTGAGTGAAAACTTAATCTTAAGTGGCTAATCGCGACAGTGTTTAACCACCGGCGACGTTCATGGAGACCTTGAGAACCAGAAGCTCCATCCACATAATTGCTTGGTGATTGGTTCCCCGCCTCTGTGTTGAGGTTTTTCGGCTTCTCCATCAGCGCAGACTCCAATAGTCGAGGTCG